>APFE031646015.1:1471-38072 GCA_000404065.3 Pinus taeda | reverse complement strand
ATAACCATAAATACAGAGATGCAACATAAATAACACTTCATTTCATTAATATCAAATACTGAAATATGCTTACAAACATAATGGAAATAAAACTAGCTCATGTGATGGTAGCTTAGCTCTGAGAAGAGATGTGGCAGCTACATGCCTCTGAACTGTGTTACAATGAGGCTCAAGGGATTATTTATTCTTGAACAACAAGGGAAAACATGTTGGCTTAGGTTGGGTTGACCCAGGTTTGATTCTTTATTGCGCACCAATAAAACTCTCAATCATTGGCCCTTTTGGAAACAACCTGGAAGCAAGTCGCAATCTCACCTGAAGTGATAATGGAAGGTTGCAGTACCAGGTTTCTGCAGCCTTTAGGGATACTAGGATGTGGTAATTTTGTATTTTCTTATGCTTTAACACTTATAAACTACTTCTCATTCATGAACTACTTTGCACTTATATATTACTTCGGAGAATTATATTCATTACTTAAACATATCATAAACATCCATAAACTTTACAGTACTGAAATAAAGTGCAGCTACTAAGCAAATCAACACATGAAGACACACATTTTACCATGGTTCATCCCAATGTGGGACTACATCCATAAGAAGTGTTGCTTATAATAGAGAATTTGGTACAACAATAGTTCTTAAACTACGCACATAGTTGCAGGCTGTCTGTGCACTAAGCTGTAGACCTAGGCCTCTGCACACTCAGCTGCGGAACCTTTCTCCTTTCTCCGAAGTATAGATAAAAAAAAAATACAACCATAAACATAGATCTGTATCCAATTGATCATGCCTTCCTTCTTTATTATTCATCCCTATATATACTATTACATTCATGGATTACATCACTACATTACCATGGACCCAATACCATGGTTTCCAAAATACAAGGGACTATGGTCCAAAACCATTCAACTTTTATAATATTATATTCTTTTACAAAAAGGGAGGGGCTTTGCCACAAAGCCCCTATACTACTCGGTGATTTTACTATGCAGTCCTCGTTTTTCTCCTCTGCTCTACTGCACAGTACACTTCGTATTCCACAACATCCTTTCTATTGCACGCTCTACCCACAAAATTCGTATTCCTTGCCCAAAATTTGGCCAAGTTGGGCTACGCCCAACAGAACCCCAACACTCACATGTGACTCGTCCCCTTTATGAAGGAAAATCCCCTCTATGGATAGAGGCGATATCTCTAGCCCAATGAGTGGGTCTAGCAACAAACATAACAAACTAACATACACTTTCCTAGCTTATGTTTAAAAAATGCAGAGAGAGAGTGACCTACCTCACTCTCATACTAATCGCTCAATACTTTAGACATGACTTTGATTCCTTCACTTCCAGTCTCACTCATTACTTGTTCTTCATGTCTGAGTACCTACAAGAAAGAGCAAAGAATAATACAAGGTACAAGAGCATATATGGCATACATCAAACATAAACTACTTAATAGATCGAGGAGTACTAAGCTAAAAGCATAAACATTTACACAATTATGGAAAGTTAATATTATATGTATATATTAATGAGTTAAAAAGGGAATAATAAAACCTATGCCTTGATGTTGGAGACCTCCTTTTGGTGGATGTCCAAGTCCAAGCAAAGAATCTTCAGGCACTCCTTCTCCAAGCTAGAATGGGCAACATTTGAGCATAATCTCAGTATAGGAATGCAAACAATTAATGACCAACCATTTGGGATGGAAGGGAGTTGATTTATAGGAAGGGAGAGTGAGTTAGGGATCCACTAAAGAGGGAGGAAGGTCCACATCTCAAGGGGAAGGCCCATAATGATAAGATTAAGAGCTCCAAATGGGAGAGCTCGACCAGATATACAACAACCAATATCTAGCTCGTTGTTTTCGATGTTTCTAGCATACAAAGCTTCTCCCCCACTTTGGGAAAACTTGTTAGAAGAGGTTCAACGCGAGCTTTCATATAAAAACTCATGCTGACAGTGTTGGGGTAAAGCAGTGCAACTTGCCATCAACACAGGCAGGCAGTGGAGCAAAGAGTGTTGACCCTAAAAATTAGGGTTTTAGCTAACCTTCTTCAGGATTGACTCAGGGCACTTTTCCTTTGGTTTTTCAATGATGTGTTTGCCTATGTATCATGATGGATATACTTCATAGTTGTCAAAATTTTGGTACTTCAAGATATCGAATAGGAAGTGAATAAGAGGTGTGACAAAATACTGTGTAACAGATGCCCCCTAAAGCATGAAGGCAGAATAGGGAATGATGGCTGAGAAGCTTTACAAGCCAAGGCAAGGACTATAACAACATCACCAGGAGATCTACAAATCAAGCATGATACAATGTACATATCTGACATCTTTGATACAAATATGCCTAACTATAATTCTCTAAATAAGCATCTAACAATACAAGAATCCATGACATGGGCGCAACCATCTAACTAGTAAGGATCATATGTATGGATCCACGACATGGACGCAACCATCTGTATGAAAATGATCATGTATACAATCATGAATACTCAATAACTCCTTGCAGCTTGGATTTTATTGGATGAGATCTAGGGTCTTCATCTCTATCCCGACCAAAGTACAAATCTAGGCATGTGAATAGACGTGTTGAAGTCGAACATGGTAGAAACGATCCGATTGCTGGTCAATGATGTGAACCGTTAACAAGCATGAGAGAAACCACCAATAATGAAAATGGATCTCAAGGTAAACCGTCACAATCTACAAGTAAGAATAAGTGAGCTGAAGTCGAACACTTGCAGAATTATTCGATCGAAGGCCAATGATATAAGCCCGTCACCGAACATGAAGAAATTGCCAATGAGCTCCACGGTACTGAAAGGTAGTTACTAAATCATCTTCCTGGATAATGAGATGAAGATGACAAGAAGTGATCTGTCGACGGAGGGCCATAAAGTTTCCCACATCATTGACACGAAACATAGGATATCTCAAAATGATAGGAGTGATTTAGGATTGTTGCAGAGAAGGTCACATAAGTATAGGAAGTTGGACTTTGCAGATAAGACTTCTCTTGAACATATCGGTGACACAACTCTGGAGCTTGGCTGTATTTGTCTCAACATAGGATCAGAGGTCATAATGACAATGCAGTATAATCATATGAGAGGAAAAAATGGATTTCCAAAACCCAGGAAGGCAAGTAATGAAGTGAGGATATCCCAAACCTGACACGAGCAATAGTTGAGTGTCATGTTCAAGAGTGACACATTGCCTTTACACAAAATACAAGAGATGTTTGCTTTATTTTTCCCCACTATTTCTAGCGAGTACCTCTTTGTGTTTACAAAAGCTTGAAGAGGATACCGTATGATTGTCATATAAGTTCATCCTTTGGATGAATTCATCCTAGTAAGTTTAACAAGCCCTAGTAAAGAGTAACTTAGTCTCGTCATAGTGACAAGTCCTGCATCGTTTAAGTTTTACGATTCTGACGGAGGGGTAACTCGACATCTTTTTCATGTTTAGAGAGTTTGAAAAAGAGGCAAAAAGGAAACTCCAAAGGTCCCTTTTCGTAAATAGCTAGTCTATCTCACTCTAGAAAAGGGTTAAACTTATACTGAGTAGATGTCTTTTCATTTACTTTTACGAGTTCTAAAAGACAAGTGCTCGACAATCTTTTCATATTTTTGGAGTCTGAAAAGAGCTGAAAGAGGACTCCACCTGGAGGAACGAGTGGTATAAAAGGATAACAACTGGTTCGGTCATCATGTTACTGCTCAAAACATGTAAAGGTCAAGAGGCTGGCTAATAATACCACTCATCGCAGATGTTCCTAAGGCAAGGGTAAAACAACCAAGTGAAAGTGTATGATCGACCAAAGAGATGGTGACGATGGAATGAGAAAACCAAGGCTCATCCAAAAAAAATAGGTTGATAAAGATGGCAATCACGAGAGGTAAAGTGGGAATGATTTCATTTTTAAACAAGCTTGAAACATGGGAAACTATGCTTGAGTATTCTTGAAGATAGTTTCATTTTTTCACAAGCTTGAAATAAAGGCAAGCTATAGTTGAGATTAGTTTCATTTTTACACAAGATTGAAAGAAAGAAAAATTGTGCTTGACATTCGATTTCATTTTTACACAAGATTTAAATAGAAACAAACTATGCTTGGATTTGGTTTCATTTTTACACAAGATTGAAATGGAAACAAACTATGCTTGAGATAATATTTCATGCCCCCAACATAATGACTCAATTCTAGGTACATTCTCCCCAAGCTTCATTTCATTCACTTAAGCAGACTACTAGTTACTAACAGGTGGATGGAATGAAGGTTAACTTATGAGATCAAGTGAAAGACTCGACTGAGATTTTAGAGATCTAATCAAAGACTCGAATGGGAAGGGGATTCGTTTCATTTTTTAACGAGTCTGACACATGAAAAGAACCATGCTCATGACACCCTGTTTCACTGTTTAACGAGCTTGACACAAGTAAAGGAACTTTGCTCTGACACCTTGTTTCATTTTTTAATGAGGTTGACATAGTAAAAGAACTATCCTCATGGGGACCTATTTCATTTTTTAACAAGGTTGACATAGTAAAAGAACTATCCTCGTGGGAACCTATTTCACTATTTAATTAGGTTGACATCGTAAAAGAACTATCCTCACGGGGACCTATTTCATTTTTAACGAGGTTGACATAGTAAAATAACTATCCTCATGGGGACCTATTTCAATTTTGAATGAGGTTGACATAGTAAAAGAACTATCCTCATGGTCCTTGTTTCATTTTTTAATGAGTTTGACACAAGACAAGGAACTCTGCTCCAAGCCCTCTGCTCATTTTTTAACGAGGTTGACATAAAAGAACTATCCTCGTGAGGACCTATTTCATTTTTTAATGAGGTTGACATAGTAAAAGAACTATCCTCATGGGAACCTATTTCACTATATAATGAGGTTGACATAGTAAAAGAACTATCCTCATGGGGACCTATTTCATTTTTTAACGAGGTTGACATAGTAAAAGAACTATCATCATGGGGACCTATTTCATTTTTCAATGAGGTTGACATAGTAAAAGAACTATCCTCATGGTCCTTGTTTCATTTTTTAATGAGTTTGACACAAGACAAGGAACTCTGCTCCAAGCCCTTGATCATAGACCAAAAGAGGCCATGGATTCCAAGAGGTTCTCATAAGATGGGAGAAAAAAACTATGGAAGGGATAGATGTCCAAGGATTCAAAGGAAAAATCAGGCTCCAATACCCCTAGTACACGGCGTACTACATCACCTACTAGATCATGAGTAGATGTGGACATGGAACAAGCGACCACGTAATTAACCTGTGGCAGGAGAGGTACTTCTTGTACATAAGAACCATTTAGGGATGATGGTTGATTGGGAGTTGATTCAGGACCAATGAATGTAAGTTGATCAATGATCACAATGCTTCCTTCGTGCGGGGAACACATCAATCGAAAGAGAGAAGAAACAAGAGCTCCCATGACATAAACATAGTCACAACCAAGGAGTAGATTAAAATCTAAAGGGCCTTGGAAAACCATCACGTCTATATAGATAGTCTTTCCTCCCAAAGTAATAGGTAACTTAGGAAGGATCCCTAATGGTTGATTGGTTCCTCTGTTAAAAGCTAACAAATTCTTGGTGATAGGGACAATCTGAGGAGTGCCTAAAGCTTTCCAAGAAGTTGAGGACAAAATGCTAACATATGCTCTCTTGTCTATGATTGTGCTAGGTACGACCATATTGTAGGCCGTACTATAATCTGGAAAGGCACATAAGATGGAAGACGATATCATTATAGTCGACTCCAATCAAAATAAGTGACTAAATTAATCAGAGGGGGTGTCATAGGAATGTGAGGTCTGCCCTCTTGCACTATGGGAATAAGGGAACTACTCTTATGTACCTCAAGAACAAGAGGATTTCCCTCCAGTTCATTCAAAACTAAAGAAACCATAATAACATGAGTAGTATGAGGTTCACTCTCTATCTGAAAGGTACAATTAACTGAAGGTGGAGCCAAGTTTACCATTTTCTCAACCAATGGTTGGTTGAGAATGGACTCATGAGACTCACTTTCGGAGGGAAAGGCATTGACCAAAGTTGACTTTTAATCAATCACTAGATCAACTAACGAAGGACTAGGGGAAAGATTTTGATAGCCAGCAAGAAGACAAGGCCGGGAAGGAGTAAGGTTTTCCGACTCTTTAGAAGCCTCATCCAAAGAGGACAAAGGTTAATGCGATGATTACCTTCACACAACTTACAATGAAATTTGACTTTTCCCTTTTTCCCATGGACCTTATTATTACTAGTTGAATTTTTATCACCAACATGATCTCCAGAGGCTGATGACAAAGGTTGATGTGAACTTGTGGACCACACTTCTAAGACCTTGGGAATACCAGGACAATTTTGAAGAAGGTGGTCATCCTTACATAACATGCAAGGGAATTTTACTTTCTGGGGCTAGTTGGAAGATTTTTCTACATCAGTTGCATCTGTAGCAATGGGTGCTTATTTCCCCCCTTGCCTATTTTGCTTCTTCTTCTTCGTCCTCTTCTTCTTCTTAGCTTCCTGGTTACTAGAATCCAGAATTTCACTAGGAGAAGAGGAAGAATGAGTTGAATAAATAGGCGAAGAGGAAGAATGAGTTGAATAAATAAGCGAAGAAGATGAGGGGTCAACTTTAGGATCAATATGAGGTTGATGTTGTTCAGGTGGAGGAGAACTTGGTTGAAAAGAAGTTTGGACAATCAGAATCATCGAGGCAAAAAGTAACCAAACTAGCAGACCAATGGTCAATCCAAGAAGGGGCAATGTTGCCATATAAGGAGCACCAGTATTTCCAAAATAAGGAAAAGGACTAGGATTCCCGTTAGAGGGGTTTCCTTGACTGGTAGAGTCAGGAAATGTTGCCATCAGTATCAACCTAAGATCTACTAAGGAGTATTTCCACAGGAAGGATGTTGTTTCGCGGTCAATTAATTGATTTTAGAAATTTAAAAAACAAAATAAAAGAGGTGTAAGCTAGGAAAGATGGTTTACCAAGTATCCGTGAACCACAATATACACCTTAGTCGAAACCAAGGACTTAACGTATGTCGGCCAATCTCCCCGAGTGTTGTGTTCGATATATCACGTTTACAAGGTGACTGACTTGGTTACCTATGGCTAAAGGATAACAACCTAGTGGGATCTCCCAATATATACGCGACGGTACGAGGAGAAAAAGTCTGTGTTAGCATTGTCTAATGCATAACCATTCGATGAGAGTGTTCCCATATACTTTCCATATGTGGAGGGCCACTGATATACTTGAGAGTACTGGAGAACGATCTTATATACTTCGTACATGGAACATGATTTCACCCCCGGGACACAATGCAGGAAGTTAAGGACAACTTCTAGGTTTATAGACGTCGAACACATCTCTAGCCTAGAACTCTAAATTTTTGCATTAAGTTCCAAATGCTCCTTTGGCTAATTGAGTAAATTTTAACGTTTTTCTTGAATTATGTTTTGATTTTGGGCTTAAAATGATGTCACCTGAATCCCTAAGATGCAACTATATGAGAGAAGTAAAACTTTTCGTTTCAATGAAAGATAGACTAATCAAGGGAAGAAATTTCAATCAATAATGCATCAAACAACATGCCTTCCACTAGCTTTCACTTTCTCTTTCCAAATGCAATGATAAAAAGAAAAAACAAACTTCACTTTTCACAATCCTAACTGCAACTAAAGCATCAACTAATACTAGGATGCACTGATATAAATGATGTTTTTCTTTGATTTTTTAATGCTCTAATGCAACTAAAGCATTAACTAAAGCAATACGAAAATTTGATTCAAATGCCTATAATGCAACTAATGCATCAACCAAAGCAACACTAATTCAAATTCAAAAGCACTTAAATGAAAATATTTCACTTTTCTCTTTTGAACAAATGAATGATGCACTCTTTTCAACTTGTAAATCAAACAATGTAATCTATGCTTGATTGACAACAAAGATGGTTTCCAAATGCAAGATGACCTAATGAAATAAAAAATCAACTTTGTAAAAGACAAGCTAAAACTAATGAAAATTGACGTTTTGAATGATTTTAATAGATAACCAGATCTAATCAATCAACAAACTACAAAGTTAGTGACACTTACAAGCGTCAAGTGACAATCAAATGACCTGAAAACCCTAGGATCAATCCAATTTCACTCCAAACATTTGAAATCTCAAGAGACAAGAATTGGTTAATCAAATAAGATAATTAGTCAAAACACCAATAAACCCAATCACAAACAATAGGGAAAAGACCTTAGGGGCCAAGACACACTGGATTTTGACGGATAAACCCTAATTTTCACCAATATTTGAGATCAATGCGGCTGTAATGGCCAAACTTGTGCTGAACAGGGGTTCAACGCGAGTGTTTTAAAGGAAATCACTCTGGCAGTGCGAATGTCCATGTAAAAAACACATTGGGCTAGGAATTGGCAAAAAACAAAAAATATTTCAACAAACACTCCAGACTCAGCACTCTAGAGTAGTAATCAGTGATTGCGCAAACCTATAAAGGCTCAAACTAATTGAGAACTCAATGGTTGGTCAAACTGATCAAGGGATCAAATCGGGAGAGAGATTGAAGAGGCTATAACTTCCCCAGTGGAGTCACCATTTTGTTGTGAAGGAAAATCCCCTCTGGGGAAAGAGGCGATCTCTCCATCCCAATGAGTGGGTCTAACAACAAACTTAAAAAACTAACATACACTTTCCTATCTTATGTTTAACAAATGTAGAGAGAAAGTGACCTACCTCACTCTGATACTAATCGATCAATCTTTTAGAGATAACTTTGATTCCTTCGCTTCCAGGCTTGCTCCTTACTTTTTCTTCACATTCGAGTACTTACAAGAAAGATCAAAGAACAATACAAGGTACAAGAGCATATATGGCATACATCAAACATAAACTACTTAATATATCAAGGAGTATTAGGCTAAAAGCATAAACATTTACATAATTATGGAAAGTGAACATCAGATGTATCTATTAATGAGCTAAAAAGGGAAGCATACAACCTCTGTGTTGATGTTAGAGACCTCCTTTGGTGGATGTCCAAGTCCAAGCAAAGACTCTTTGTGCATTCGTTCTCCAAGTTAGAATGGGCAGCATTTGGGCATAATCTTAGTACAGGAATGCAGGCAATCAATGACAAACCATTTGGGTATGGAAGTGAGTTGATTTATAGGAAGGGAGAGGGAGTTAGGGAACCAATAAAGAGGGAGGAAGGTCTACATATCAAGGGGAAGGCCCATAATGATAAGATCAAGAGCTCCAAATGGGAGAGCTCGACCATATCTACAACAACTAATATCCAACTTATTGTTCTCGAAGTTTATGTTGGGTGTGGAGCTTGGTTATCTTCTTTATTCAGAGGTATCGCCACATTGGACCCTAGTTCGTAATGGGTAGAAATGCCACGCGTTTTTTCACTTCCAGGGGGGAAACGATGATTTTTAGAGCCCCCCCTGGCTGGGGTTCAGGGGCAGCGCTGCCAAAGCTAAAAATAGATGTAAAATTGCCTTGTAAAATGTTGTAATTTTGCAGTTAATCTGGGCCATTCATTAGGTGGAGATATGATGGTAGAAGTTATGTTTAATTTAGGGTTTTTTTTTTCCCTAGAGGGAAACCCCTTGCTATATATGATGGAATTGTATTGTGGCTATGTAGATTGCATTTTGAGCGAGAAAGAGAGAGGAGATTGTGTGAGAGGGAAGAGGGAATTACAACAGATTTGTTGTAGGTTATATCCCTTCATTTTGTGGATAATATAGAAGTAAGGAATGGTTGTTTCTCCATGGACGTAGCCCAAATTGGGTGAACTACATGTATTTGTGTCTCTCTTGTTTTATGCGTTTTCTGTGTTTATGTTTCTACAATATTTTATGTGTTTCATTGCTCTATAATATATAATTTTCTAACAGTTTATAGCATACGAAGGTTCTCCCCCATTTTGGGAAAACCTTCCAAAAGAGGTTTAGCATGGGTTTTCATATCAAAACCCACACTAACAGCTTTAGGTTAAGTTAGTGCAACTTGCCATCAACACAGGCAGACATTGGAGCAAAGAGCGTTGGCCCTAAAATTAGGGTTTTTATGGGATGTTTTTGTCTATATACCATGATGGATATACTTCAAAGTTGTCAAAATTTTGTCCTTCAGAATATGGAACAGGAGGTGCGACAAAATACTGTGTAACAGTCCTAAGTCACTCAACTGCTTTTCCTTTGATTTTTTCTGCATTGTTGTTGTATGCCTTGTTGAATTGTTGCAGAATCTCTACTAGCTGCTTTTCCTTGTTGTGCACTTCTTCTAATTATGATTATGTGACATGTTCTGCAACCTTCTTTGCCAATTCTGTCTCCCTTTGTCGAAGTTGTTGAAGCTTCCCATCCACTACCTATGATAGTTGGAGGGCCTCATCGTGCCAATGATTAGTCCTTTCTATCAAACTCTGCTCCTCCTTCTTCAAATCTTTGATTTTCTTTTGTAGCTTATTTGACTCATTAATTTTTATGAGCCTCTGCAATATTGGAAAAGTCTTCGTAGCTGCTCGAATTTTGATACAATTCCTCCTACAGTTTATGAACATTTGGATCTTCCTGTAATGAAGTCCAAATTTTCATGCTCTCATCCAGTAATTTTACATAGTCTGCCAATGCTATGGAGATGCTGTCCCCAATCTTTGAGTCAATCTCCCTCTATTCGCACACTTCTGGTGGCATTGTTGGATGTAACTTTAATTGCAGTTCACTGATCTTTACCTCATATTTGAACTGTACATCTGTGATTTTCTTCTATGATTCCTTGACTGCAAGGCCGAGCTTCGCAACCTTATCTTCCATGGATTCCTCCTCGACAGACATCCATGTCTGAAAATTCCATGTAAGTGGCTTCGACCACCTCTTTCAGTCTCTACCATTGTAGTCCTTCCTGTTCCTTGTCCTTGATGGCCTGTTTGAGCTGTTTCTTTAGCACAATGCGCTCTTGTTCTATGTGAATGTTTAAGTGTGAGGTGCGTTGTTCCCGCTCCTTGAGCTCATTTGTGATGCCTTGGTGCAATTCATGTAGGACCAGATGTGTCAGTGTTGCCATGTTCATATTAACATGGTCCCAACCTTTTTCCTGTTGCTTGACTTTGACAGAGTCGAACTGTAGAGCTCCAGTAGGTGTCTACATTATCCTCATCCCAAATGTTGTTTCTATTAGTCTTTCTCGATGGAGTCCTTGGCCTATCTGCGTGGGTTGTCTAGATGTTTGCACCAAAATCTTCAGCTTTGCAATACTTTACTTCACACCTATGATAAACTCGTCATAAAAATCTTCCACCCTATTCCAGGATTCCATTCTTATCTCCTAAACCTTGTCTCCGATTTGATCTAGGTCACCTTTAGTGAGAACCATTGGTGCAATTTCTTTTGTTTTATTTGCCTTATGCTTATTTCTGCTATTAATGGTAGCTTCACATTGGATGTTTCTTTTCTCCGTGGCAATTTTATCTGTTTTTCCTTTTCTGTCTTCTTAGTTGTATCCTCTCCTCCTTGAGGGTCCTCCTCATGGTGTTCTTCGTTATAGTGTTTTGCTTTGTGGTGTTCTTCTTCCTCTCTCTCTTCCTCTGATTCCTGCTCCTTGTCTTTTTCATTGGTTTCGGCATGTTGCGAAGTTTCCAGCTCTTCTTCTTCTATCACGTTGTCTCCTGCTCCGTCCAGTGGAGTCATCCATTATGTGGGCCATTTCTGTACTAATTTTACCAGATCATCCTCTATGACCTTATATTGCAATGCATTCCATTTCTTCCTGGTGTCTCTTCACGCCTGTATGTACATTTTATGAAAATATGCCTTGAACCTCGCCATAGGTCTATACTATCTGTGCAAACTCGGCGAAAGGCACAAATGTTGGTTTACTAAAATGTGTAGATCCATTTGATATAGTCTGAAAAATATTCTATTCTCCTGCGCTCGTGATGGTTGAGTGGTATGTCACAACGAACCATACCTCGCAGTTTCACATACATCTGAAGGCACCAAAGGGAACTGTGTGTCCTCCAGCCCTTTCCATGCTAACATAGCAATGATCAAGATTAACCAGGCGTAGTGGAAAGATGCACCTTTCTCGTGGACGTCGCAGAAGTCATCCAAGAATTCCTTGCATAGGTATTCAGCCCAATTATACTGGACTCCATTAGCGCACTATGTGGCTAAAGAAACCACCGATGCAAGAACTTCATTTGCATGACACTTCCTCATAATCGTTGTGGCCAAAATGTGTGCAGCGAAGCAGACTGCTTGGCCACTGATCGAGTTTATGTCATAGCCCCTTTTTCCTTTTATCAACCCGTACTTCTTCTTCATATTGTCTGCTAAAGTGAGATCCTGATCCTTTCCCACAAAATCCTCCATGGGGTTCCGCCCTTGGCATGGTAATCTTGTGATTCTCCAGATCAACATTTAGTCTATGGATATCTTATTCGCCATCTACATGTGTCCATCATGTATTAATACCAACAATTGTCACACACATGATGTGTTTACTGAAATTCTGCTGAAATGCGACACATTCAGCATATTGAGTAGTTTTGACTGCACCAACCCATTCGCCCACCGTCGTGGTTCCAATCTCGTCACTCCGCTCTTTGGGTAGTGAACCTGCTTATGGTACTGGTTTGGTGCGAACTGAGGGTACTTCTTCCGGAAAGTAAAATCATAATCTATATATTTGAGGTACGGAATTTTCCTGAAAATATCTCCTGAAAATAGCACAAATTCTGGCAATAGTGGTGTAAATGTCCCATACTTCATGTGTTTGGAATACTTTACTGGTTTGGCACTTGACTTCCTCGTCGGGGTGTATGAGGGAAAAGGTGAGATAAACACTATTCCACCTTCCTCTGCCTGTATTTCCTCCACTTATTCTTCACCAATATTGACTTACTCATGTTTCTTCTAGGGTTTCACAGTTCTGGCAGGATTCTTGTCTTGCTTTTTCTTGGTTCTTTCTTCCTTGGTTTGCTTCTTCCTCGATGATGTTCGTTGTTTCTGTTGCGACGGTGCTGCTACTGTGGGTGATGATACTGTGAGTGTTTCAACTGCTGACATAGACATATCAACAACTTCCATGACTCCAGACAATCCCTTCTGATGAAAATTCTGCACAATCTCCTCCTAAGATGGCTCATATTGTACTTGTTGATGAAGTCCTGCTATAAACCTATCTTATTCTAGAGCAAGTAACTGCGACATCCTTTATTCCATTATGTCGGGGTTTTCCATATTTGTAAAAGCTATAATTCTTAGGCTACGTACAATGTATTCCATGAGCATCACAACTTCTTGCCCCTAAACCAACATAATGGGTGTCTGACCTGTCAAATTTTTGCATGTAGTCCTATAAGCCCATAATGCTAGAATCCTAAGATCCTAGCCATCCCTATTTACATTACATACCTTGTTCAATGCATTCTCCAAAATTTTGTTGAATGCTTCCACAGTTCCATTTGCCTGAGGATGATAAGGAGTGTTATTTTGGTGGTAAACTTGAAGTTCATCAGTTAATGCTTCAATGGTCTTATTCAAGAAATGTGACCCTTGGTCACTTATCAATATATTTGGACACCCAAATCTGGATAGTATGTATTCAAAGATGAATTTCACAGTAGTTTCTGTGCTGCAATCCTTCACTAGCTATGCTTCGGCCCATCTTGTCAAATAATTAGTCGTAGTGATTATATACCTCGCACCAGTCTTTTTTCTTGGTGGATTGATAGGTCCAACGAAATCAATAGCCCATTTATCAAAAGGCTAGAATATTACTTGTGGCACTAGTGGAATTTCATCTCTTCTTGAAGGTTTTCCTATTCTTTGGCAGACATCACAAGCTCGACAATAACCTTTTGCATCTTTGTGTAGTGTAGGATATCATAATCATGCTCTTAAAGTAGCTTTGCCTGCATAATATCCAACAGTTGTGCCACTATGAGCTTCTGTTAACATTATCTCTCTTTCGTGCTCAGGAACATTCCTGTGCAATATTTCATTTGGTGCCATCTATACAAATGTCGTCCTATTAGTAAAAAATTTGCTACCTTAACCACCAATTATTTCTTCTACTGTGTTGTGTATTTTGAAGGAGCCATCCCTGTGGTTAAGAACTGAATAATATCAGTGAAGTGATCATCCGCTATTCTGATTGAAAATAGTTGCGCATAAGGAAGATTATCCACTATATTTGTTGGTTCTTCTCCTATTTCCAACCTTGAAAAATGATCAGGTCCAACGTTTAGTCTTCTTGGCTTAACAACAACTTCAAAGTCATACTCCTGAAATAATAATAACCATCTACAATTTTTTCCACCTAAAACAAGCTTATTAACCAAATACTTAGTGCAGAGTGATATGTAAACATCTTGAAATATTATCCTAACAAATAATGTCTATACTTTTGTAAAGCATATACCATAGACAATCCTTCCCTTTCTGTAGTTGTATAGTTCTTCTCTTCTTTAGACAGTTTCCTACTTGCAAAAGCTATAGGGTGATCAATTTCTCTTGCACTAGGTTGTGCCAATACCACTCCTAAAGCTATGCATGAAGCATCCACATGAACATGAAATTCCTTATTCCAATTCGGGAATAC
This sequence comes from Pinus taeda, assembly GCA_000404065.3. Taxonomy (NCBI): domain Eukaryota; kingdom Viridiplantae; phylum Streptophyta; class Pinopsida; order Pinales; family Pinaceae; genus Pinus; species Pinus taeda. Next base: position 23,375 of record APFE031646015.1, on the reverse strand, counting down.
CAGTATAGGAGCATTTACCATATTTTCTTTTAGTGTGTCGAGGCTCTTTTGACATTCTTCATTCCATATTAAAGTCACATCTTTCTTTAGCAATTTTTCCATAGGCGTAGTGATCTATGCATATCCTTTCATAAAATTTTGTAATATCCTGTATGTCCCAATTTGGTGTGAAGTTTTCTCACTGACTTTGGTGGAGGTAAATTCACAATAATAGCAATCTTCATAGGATCCATCGTCAATCCTTGCTGTCAAAGGATATGTCCCAACAATATACCAAAAGGTACACAAAATATGCACTTTTTGATATTTAGAGAAATCTGATACTGCCTGCATGTGTCGAGCATCAGTCTTAAGCTCGCAACATGTTTCTTAAATAACCCAAATATTGTCCAATCATCGAAGTATACTTCTAAAAACTTATGAATATATTCTTTGAAAGCTGCAACCACCACTTTTTAAAATATGGCAGGGGCATTCTTCAATCCAAAAGGCATCACTGTATACTAATATGAAACCCATTATGTAGCGAAGGTGGTCTTACGTTGATCCTTTGGTGAAATTCTAATATGATGATATACTAAAAATCCATCTTTAAATGATTAGGCTTCCTGACCTCCTACATTGTCCAATACTTCATTAGTGAAAGAAGTAGGGAATGGCTCATGTAGACATGCATCATTTAACTTCCTTAAATCAACACAAATCCTAATTTTTCCTTGTGTTTTCTTTTCTTATACCACCATAGGACTTACTCACTTGGATTCTTCCACGGGTTCAACTAGTCCATATGTTATCATTTTGTCAAGCTCTTTCTTCACTTTTTCTTTGTACTTTGGATTTAGTCTATAAGGCCTTTGCTTAACTGGCTTCGCATCAGGCTTTAGAGGAATCCTTACAACTCCTAAATCTCCTACTATGCCCTTCATATATGAAAAATTAGTGGGAAATAACTCTTGGTATTCATGCAAAAGATCTGTCACTTTACTGACTATTTATTCATCCCAATAATCTCCTATCGTTGCAAAATTCGACTCCTCTTTTGATCATATATTCACCTTCTTTGTCTTCAATGGCTTTGTTATATTAGGCATTTCTAAGTTAGGTCCATTGACTTTGCGGTAGCCTTAATATTTTGCTATGTCAATATTTCGAGGGTCTTGATATTCTTCTACAATGACGTTGTAGCATTCTAGTGCATTCTATAGCTGTGCAACCCAATCAGTCTACCAAGTGAGTGGAATTTCATTCTCAAAAATATTCATTTTAACTATCTGAAGGGCTGAACCTATATATGGAAAATCATCTTCAAAGCTAAATGTTAATATAAACCCATCAACCATCTCTACCCAGTTTGCAGTACCATGTTGAATTTCCGCTTCCATGTACTAGTTTTCAGGAATTATCTCTAATGTATGGATGAACCCATGCACCCATTCTTCTCATGGAATCTCCTTCCATGTTGTCATGCAAAGCTGGATGTGCTTTCTAGGACCAATTTGGCCATCATATTTATCTTCCAACTCTATTTCTACCTAACCAAACCTTATCCATATCAACCTTCGACATTCTTTCCAAGTTCCTATATTCTTCTTATGTGTAACCAACCATCTAGAAGGAGTAGCTCTTAGGGCTATATCCAGAGCGAACAATCTTTAACACTTTGTTACCCGTTCTTCATATTCTTCAAGAAAAGTATTTATATCACCCAAACCATCATAAAAAGATAAGTCACATACCTCAGTTGTCATACATCAAACTACTTTAGTAACTCTTACACATCGCCTGGTAGATACTTCATGTAACCTGTTTTTCTAATTTTCCAATTCTTCTTCTGAGTCTGAAGCACTCGAACTGTCATGCTCCCAACTCAACTTGCCTTCAGTAGGGTTAACATAGTCTTGTTCTTTTGCTATCATCTGATAGATGTTATCTATAACAACTGCACTGTACTCCTCTTTAACTGGTTCAATATACCTTGCTCCTTTTGATGGATCCAAGGGAACGATCACTCTCATATTGTTTCTTTCAAATATCATTGGCTCATCATTAAGTTGATTATAGCCATGTTAGAAAATTCCCAATCCAGTCCAAGTAATGCAGGATAGGGGTTACTATCATCCACAATTTCTATCACTTCAAAATTAGCAGTAGTGCTCACCCCTTCAATGTCCACTATAATGCTTAATAATCTTCGTAGAGGAACAATATTTTTTTGATTCGCCATTCTTAGCTGAATAGGTGACCACTACAACTTCAGTTTCCCATTAACTCCCATGTTTGCTTTGTCAGGGCACTAGCTATAGATCCTAGATCTAAAATGACTTGGTCCATGTCATATTCTCCTATTTGTGCACTAAGCATAATTTCCTTTCCAGTTCTCTTATGTGTGTAAATTGTTAACTTCACACACCTCACTCCCTGGTACTTCTTTAGATGCGTTGGAATTTATCAATTCCTGAGGTCCTTCTACAACTCTTTGATCTCGCAACAATTTCATACAAGTTTGAAGAAAATATTTTAAAGTATATACTTATATGCTGCATGTTGCATCTTGTTCTTGTATTGTCATAGCTTGGCTTTGTTTCAAATATAGTACACCACAATTATTCTTCTAATTCTGCTGCACGCTAGATGTCGAAGCTCCTGCATCCAAAAAGATTCACTTCACTTCCATAAATACTTCTTTCTACTTTTTAATATCAAAAAAAGGGGATTTTTCTGTAGCCTTTCTAAGCCATGTAGCTTCAAATTCCTTCTTTCCATTTGCTTTATCATTTCTAATTGCAGCTCCACTCCTTGGTACAATATTAATGCGAGGTTCATCGGTTCTTGGTTCGCATTCACCATCTGAATGTTCTGTGTTGGTTGTTGATTTTTCTTTTCTTTCATTTTTTCCATAACTACCGGACATTCAATTACATGATCAAATTATTTGTAATACTTACATGTGGTGGTGGGATTCTAGAAATCTCTTACAAAATGACCTACGCGGTCGCAATTATAGCACATAATTTTTCCTTGTCCTCGACCATCTCCACCACTTCGACCAGCACCTCAACCTCGTCCTTGATAACCACCTCGACCACTGTGTTGTACATGTTCCTCATGTTCATGTCCTTCAACTTGCATTATATATGCATCGACACTTCGCTCCATCATCAGTTCATAAGCTTGACAGTTGTTCTCATCATGTTGTACTGATTTACATAACTTGCAGTACATGTTCCTAATTGTCTGCACATATTTTTGTAACAAATAACAATATCCTGCTCGATGTTCACCTCTAGTTTCACATATCTCGCACCATAAGATGGATCCGGAATTCAAAGGATTCAGTGCTCCACTAGCCATGTAGTTTTTGAAGAGAGGGCATTGTTCTTTAGAATGGCCTTCTGCTTTACACTTTGTACACCACACTTCTTCTCTCACTTCCTTACTTTTCTTCATATCTTGTATCTGCAAAGTAAAATTTTCCAACTGACTCTGGATTTGCTGCATACTTGCATTGATATCCCCTATAGGCGAAGCTTCTAATTTCATCGCAACTTCTAAATCTTTATCTTGAGTTTCTATCTTCTATTGCGACAAAGGAAATCTTATATGTCGAAGCAACGTGAATATGAACCATTCTTTATGTTGTTGCAGAGCTATTTTGAAGCTCACCTGATCCAATAATATCTTGAATCTTTGATCAAATTCCCAAATAGACTCAGCAGGCCTCTATTTGATTTCTTTTAACTCTGTGATACACTATGACTGGGACTTTGTTGGCTTTGTGGGCCTTAACCTAGGTTCAGTGTTAGTTAGGCAAATAAATCCCTATAGTACTGGCCCTTTCGGCATCAGCCCGTGGAGCACAAACCAAAGTCTCACCCGAAGCAGTATTGGGGGGTGCTGGAACCAAGTTTTCGCACCCTGAGATGGTCGTGATGTTGGTTTATACCCTCTGCCCCTACCTTTTCGCATGTCGCTAAGCCTTAGGGCTCTGTCAGTATGCCTTTTATTACGCCCTTTAGTACCTTCGTGAAGGTGTATGATTGACCTTCGCGCAACCCTAACTCGCGATCTAGGTACTTTTGCGCAGCTATGACAATGTATTGTATAGGTTCCCAAGTTATCCCAAGTGTTTTAATTATCTTACTAATCAATCATGGTTAGCGTTGCGTAAACTGATATCCTTACTTGCGTTCAATTAACCAATACAATCACATATATTCGCGCATCAAATAAACATTGAAAATTAAACCCAAAACACAATATAATCAGATGCATTAACAGGAACTAAATACACAATAATTGTAGAATACTTCTCTTTATTGATATCTTTCAGTTTAATACAGACCCTATCCACCCTACATACACAGCTATAGGGGCCTGCACACTCAGCTGCGGACTTCCACCCTAGGCCTCTATGCACTCAGCTGCAGAGCCTCTACCTACGCTAAGACCCAAGAACACTTAGACTTATCTACTCTACTTCGATACTTTCTTCCTTACTTCCTTCTTTTCCTTACTTTACTACTTAGAGCTTACTTACTTAGCTCCTTTTTATACAACCCCATGGTCCACGAAACATTGGGTGGATCTTTACAGTCGACTTTACACTTTACAAAATAAGGGCGGATAACCCTTTATGACTCTTGACATCTTCACACTCCGTGACCACAAAATGCGGATACTTTACAACTTTATTACAAAATTGTCCCAAAACATGGGCTTTTAGCCCCAAAACTACCCTTGGGGGAACCCGTTCCCAACAGGCCCCCAACACAAACATGGTGACTCATCCTCGAGTCACTCTGTGGGCACAAAGATCTTGGTACGAAGACCTCCCAGCTTGACCTGTATGACTACAACCTCGACAGTGCACTGTGCGGCTTCCTGCTTCACTTCTTCAACCAACTGCTTTGTCGCTGGTCCTGAACTGTTAGCCTGAAGCTTCCGTTGAGTCGCTTACAGATTGGCAAGCTTGCCTTCAATGGAGGCCATGAACGAATAAGCTTCATCCAACTAGGGATTCAAGCGCGCCTTCAACACTGCCTCTTTGTGCTGTGTTACATCTACTTGTTCCTTCAATGATTTGGCCTCTTACAACTTCGCCAGTCTCCATGTGAGAGTGACGGTGCACACTGTATCTTTTACTTCGTCTTAGCACTGCTACAGTTCTCGTGCCTCTGTCTCCGGTCGCTGTATATTGGGATCCTCGTGTAGGCTCATTAGGACCTCGAACGACTGTTCAAACAGCCGTATGCAGTCGGCTATTGCACTACCTATTGCCGCTATCGCCTCTGTGACAGCGGTTGCGCGCTGCTACTTTATTTCCGACATAGTTGAAGGTTGGGCCTTTAACTACAAATCTGCAATCTCTAGGTTTAGCTCCAGTTGAACCTTAGCCAACTCTTTTTTAGCATCGCGCACCCTTGTAGCAAACTTGTAGACTTGTTCATCTACCTCCGCATCCTCAGGAATGGCCAATTCGGGGACCATTCGGCAGGCGTCCCTCACAACCTTAATCATGCACATATTTTTGTTAGTAAGTTCCACCATGGAAGTGAGGGTGGTGTCTTGCTTCAGGGCCATCTATACATTATTAATCTTCTACTCACTGATTACCTGCAAAGCGCGTTGTTTGCAGGCCCTCAGCTTCGCGATCACCCCATCCTAAAATAGGTGGAGCGTCTCGCTAGGAAGCGGTGCCAAGTTCAACCCCACTCCCTTGAGGGTGCTGATAACGAGCCTGTTAGCTTTGTTTTCTGTGGTTAGTGCTCCATCCAATAGCACTATCGCTTGGGAGTCCTTCGCACGAAGCATCTCGACATCTTCTGAAGTACCGATAGTGAGGCTAGTGGATATCGTACCAATTTGTGATGTGCGGATCTGCAACTCATGCAGACCTATCTAGATGGCCCCCAATAGGTTCTGCTACTACTACTCGTATTGCTGGAGTACCTCCACGGTGACATCCCGCACCATGTCTCCAATGTCATTCATATCTCCCTCTGTTATGGTGATTGGGTCCAACAATGTCTTATTGGCCTTGGATTTCTTCCGTGAACCCACTTTTTCTTGTTCTCTTGGACGTTTGATGTGGGACGACACCGTCTGTGGGTCCGCTCCATGCTTCTCTATTTGCTCATCTGTTTATTCCTCTGTTTTGGGTGAAGGTGACCTCACACCTTTGTCAGAGCCATGCTCTGTTTCACCTATTTGATTTTCTACCTGTTGTGCAGCATCGCGCTTTGCCTGGGCCTTGTCAATGGCCTCCTTCTTCCTCTTTTCGGCCAGCTGCACCATCTTGAGCTTGGTCGCCTCCTTTTTGCATTGCACGGTGGACTTGCTCGACCCCACAGCCAAGTCTGAGGCAGTGCGCCACTCTGCTAGCCAGTGACTAAGAATTGCATTAATCACGTCGTCTGTTTCCAAGTAAGGCAAGCCATGCCACTTCTGCTTAGGGTCCTTCCATTCCCTGAACATGACACGCTGAAAGTCTGCCTTGAACTACACATACTCCTGCAGTTTGGAAAACACAATAGGTGACAATCACGGTTTGCGATTGATAGCCATGCATATATTCATTTCCATTAAGATCCAAAAGATCTCGCTATCCTTGATGCATTGAGCATCCTTGGTCGCCCACAACGAAGCGTACTTCGCTGCTTCTAGCAGGTCCTACGCGACCAAGGGTAATTGACTATCTTCCAGCAGCTCCTTGGTTACCAATACAATGGACAGTAAGAGCCACGCATAGTGGAAGGTCTTGCTAAGCTCCTGTGCCTCGCGACAGTTCACAAGGAACTCACCACAAAGATAGCGTGCCCAATTAAACTAGACTCCTTTCGTGCATTGGGCTGCTAGAGCGACAACTAGTTCTGACACTTCCTCATAACTTTTTCGGCCAAAATATGTGTGGCCACCTTGACCGCAAGATCACATATACTTGAGATGGCATAGCCTCGCAACTTCTTCATGAGCTTGAATTTCTCCTTCATGGCCTCCATGAGGGCCTGTTCGCCACCTTTTCTGCTAAACATCATGATCGGATTTTCCCCTGTATAGGGTAGCTGTGTGATCCTATGGATCAACCTGTTGGTGATGGGTATCGACTCCTCCAGCCACAAACACCCATCGTGCACCAAGCATAACAACTACTTGATGACCAATACTGTAATGGGTGTGCGATTGTAGTGCGATATCCATAGTAGGTTGAGCAGACCTGCCTTGTCTACTCCCCTGAGCCGCTTCCGTGGTTCCAATGTAGTCATGCCAATGGTTGTGTGAACAACACGGTACATTAGCTGTTCTGTCACCAAGTGCGGGAACTTCTCAGTGTCAGCTAAGTCCCAATCTTCCAGTTTCAACAACGGAACCTGCCCCAAGCACGTTCCTTCAAAGATAATATTGTTCGGTAGCAAAGGTATGTGCAAGGCGACCTTAATTTCGTTAATGTCCTTTAGCACCTTGGTCTTGCCCCTGCGCAAAGGGACGTACTAGGGAAACTTAGTGATAGGGTCAGAACCCTCGACTTCAACTTCCTCCACTTCCATCCCCAAATCCTAATCAGCCATTGGGATATCCTTAATTTCTTCCTCCTCCGGGTCCAAGTTAATGGTCTTTCCCTTTTCTTGTGCAGTGGGCTTATCCTTCTGTGGGTTTCTTCTAGGCGACGTGCGCACCGTTATCGCAGCCTGCTTGCCCTTCTTATCCTTCACACTCTCCTTGGTTGAGGTAGGCTTCGGTCTAGGCGTTCGTGGTGACTTGGGGACTTTAGCTAGTACCTCTACAACCTCTGGAGCAAATCTCTCTGCCTCCATAACAACCTCCGGCACAACCCCCTCGACTGTCACTACTTTGGCGTCCATAGCTTTGGATCCTGGGATAAAATGAAGGATGAAATTGCTGTTGGACTCTGGAAACCTATCAAACACCGGGCACTCAAGCAATTCTTCGAAGAATGCATGGGTCATGCACATCTGAGAGCCCACCAACTCAATGTTCAAAATTCCGAGTGTTTTTCGTTGGGCCTCCACCTATAATTTATAGGCCATTTTAAATTCAAATCCGACCATTCCCCCCACATTCGATTCATTAATGTTGGACTGGCGGCAAATTTCCAAGGGTCTTACCCATAAATTTTGTCTTAAATGTCGGCCACCCACTCCATTTGGCCACATTCTTATCGTCAACTCATGAACAATGACTTAATGGTCACTTCCCACCTAACTTGCACGATTTTTCCTTGGGTAGTGCAACTCTCTTCGCACTGTCACAAACCCTGTGAAATTTCCTCATTTCACACAATCCTCCAATCGCCCAATTCCTCAACCCGGGCAGTTTAGTTTATAGTCCCACACCTTTTTTCAGCTGCCTGGAGTGCTAATACTATGCTACCTTCATATAGTCACCTGGTCGGATCACCAGTGTATGGATTCAATCGGCTTCCATTCACCTTTCCTTGGAAGGGATCTCCATTCAATTTAACCAACTGAACTACTCCACCATCGGTAATCTCCTTAATGACATAGGGCCCTAGCCAGTGCATTATGAATTTCCTTGGAAATTTATCAAACTTGCTGTCATATACCAAAACTAGATCATTTATCTTAAAGGTGTGTATCTTAATGTGTCGATCATGCCATGCTTTTTCGTGCTGCTTTTGGACCTGTTGGTGAAATCCAACGAGAAATATTTCTTCCTCAAGCTCAGCAAGTGCGAGCCTCTCTTCTAGGGCTCCACGATCCGTCATGCCCATGAGTTTTGGTATGCACAGACTAGGCACAATGTATTCCATGGGCATCACTGCTTCAACACCATATACAAGCCTAAAGGGTGTCTGTCTAGTCAACTTTTTAAATGTCATTTGATAGGCCCATAGTATAGCAGGCATGTGTAGGTCCCAATCACTTCGCTAAGCATTGCAAACCTTGGTCAATGCATTCTCCAGTACCTTATTGAATGCTTCCACTATCCCGTTAGACTATGGGTGATAAGGCGTGCTTTTCTGGTGATATACCTGAAATTCCTCCGTCAGCGCGCTGATCGTTTCGTTCAGAAAGTGTGCACCATGATCACTCATGAAAATCTTTAGACACCTAAATCACGTCAGTACATACTCAAAGAGAAACTTTGTAGCAGTCGCGCCTGCGCAGTCCTTTACAAGCTGTGCCTCCGCCCATCGAGTCAAATACTTAGTCACGGTGATAATGGACCGCGCTCTTATCTTCTTCCCTTGGGGCTGAATGGGTCCTACAAAATCTATTGCCCATTTCTCAAAAGGTTGTAATGTCATCTGTGGGTTCAGAGGTAGCTCATCTCTCCGCGATGGCCTGCTAATCCTTTGAGACACATCACATGCCTTGCAGTAAGCTTTTGAATCTCGATGGAGGGTTGGCCACCACAACCTTGCGCATAGAATCTTCTGCACCGTCGCCCTTCCTACGTAATTGATCTGAAAATGAGAATTTAGATTAATATTAAGGTATTATAGACTCAAGTGCAGGATTTCCTTATATTACTTAGTGCAACAGATCGAAAATATTGCGAATGATATAGACAATGAAGTAGTTAGAGAAACATAATAGATACACACATAACACAACAAATAATCAAGGAGTTCACCCAAAAATCTTGGGCTACGTCTCCTGGTCCAGCTTTCAGCGGTGACCTCTCTATTATGTCTTCAAGAGCAGAGTTTTTACAAATGTGAGCTCGAATTGAGTCTCAACACAACAGGAACAAACAACAGGGTTTTTTTTTTGTTTGAATCCCTTAAGCCTTTATGAGTACACAAACTGTCCCTCTCGCTGTCTGTCTCTGTCTTCTCTCTTTATCAACGCTGCTTGCCCCTGTCTCTGTCATTCATTGGATTTTAAGCCAATTGGCGCTTGTCTGTTCGCCTTCCCTTTCGGGCTCTCTGGCTCCCAGCCTTTGTTTGCTCAAATCCCCTCTGAGCGTTAAACATCATTATTAAACGTCATCAGGGATGATGGCCATCTGTTTTGTAACGGAAGGGACCATCGGTGCATTAGAAATCCTAAAATATTCATTCTCTGTTTACATAGAGAAATACACATAAACATTGTCAAAATCCACCCAAACGTCTTCTATCGGACCTGAAATATTATCAATTCCGCCCTATAATCCTTTTAGATCCATCTTTGGGTGCTATCGCAAGTCCACCATTGATCTATATGATCGTGGATCCAACTATTGCTATTCATTTCGGGCAACTTATGTGCCCAGAGATTACCCGCCTGAAAAGGCGGTTTTCTCTCTCCGGCGCCAAGCCACATGGCGGCCAGTGTATGGGCTTGGGCGGAGCCCGTCCAATACTGCTTACCGCTTGAGGCTTTCCCAAAATCCCGCTCATTATGGAACTCAAAATATATATCGCTACATGTATAAACCCTTTCAGGTTCGTTTTATCACTCTGTTCACATTTCCTTTGTTTTTCATTTATTTAATGAAAATGTGAATTTACATAGAAAAACTACTTTTTACGGAACTCAAAATATATATATTTGCACCCATAAAACGCATCGCGTTCGGCTATTGCAAATCGTATATGTATTGGCCCCGCTCATTTGTATTGTTGTGATGTGATATGCCACAATCACATATCGCATAATCCTCAGGCCCCTGATAGTCCTTATGTGTGTGTATTAGCGATGTGATAGAGCGAGTGGATCTGGACCGTTGCTCTGCGCGCATAGATCAATGACCTTCTTTTAATCACGCTGATCGCTATCGCGATTCCCCATAAGGCCGCTTCCAATGGACATCGCTTGCCACCTCCAACTGCAATATGCCGATTAGATCTGGACCGTTGATCGGCCAGATCTGATGCTTCTGTGTGAAGTTGTTTAAGCCTCTGATAGACTCTATTTTCTCCATTTCTTCTTGTTTTCCTTTGCAATAGTGTTTTCCGCCATTTGCTAATGTTTTTTCCTTGCGATAGTTTTCAAGTATATGAAGACTTAGAGGGTTTTAGTATCCATTTTGGATCACGCCTTCCCACTAAAAAAGCTTTTGGACCACCAAAAGTTGGTTTTTAAGCATCGATCAAGTGAGGATACAACTTCCCCACTTATCTAATCTCTATCCATCAGGCACTGCTTGGTTTTGAACCTTTGAGTCTGATTCTCAGGTACTCAACATCCCCTCTGTGCATAGTTCTCACCTTCCTATCCAGAACTGTGTCTTCTTGCAACTCATTGAGATATTTAGGCAACAAAGCATCAATAGAAGGCAACTGATTTTGCTCTTCGGGATATTCAATCAATGAAGGTTCTTATAGTCTCAAGTTCTTTGCATTAACGACTGAATAGATATGCATGTAACCCGGAAAATCAAGGTGAAAAGCATTTTCACCAATTTTTTCAAGTATCTTGAAAGGCCCAAACCTTATTGGTTTCAGATTCTTACCTTCACCTTGCATTCTGTCTTTGCTGATGTACAACCAGACTTGATCACCAACTTGGAAGCTATGCTCAATTTGATGCTTGTCATGCCTTTCCTTGTACTTGGCCTAGCTTATTTCTAGTTGTTCCTGCACTGCCTGGTGAATTTCTTGGATCTGTTCAACGAACTTGGTTGCTTTGTCCAGATCAATGTGTCCATCAACTGCTATGTCTTTAGTAAAGACAAAATCCAAGGGAGACTTTGGTATAAAACCAAAACAAGTCTCGAAAGGAGATCTCTGAGTAGAAGAGTGCTTGGCATGGTTGTAAGCATGTTGCACATAACACAAATGTTCATCCCAAAGCTTGGGATGCTTGCTGCAATAGCCTCTAAGCAACTAGATCACTGTCCTGTTGACCACCTCTATTTGGCCATCTGTTTGTGGATGAAATGATGTGCTCTTCTTCAATCCGACGTCCATAAACTCCTATAGACTTGAAAAAAACTTCCCAACAAATTGGGAATCTCGATCAGATACAATAGAAGTGGGTAACCCAAAATGAACTCGTACATGCTGAAAGAACAACTTTGTTGTTTGTTCAGGTGTAACCTGCTTGTTACAAGGTATCAAAATACAAATTTTGCTAAACCTGTCCACAATAACATATAAATAATAATGACCTTTTCTAGATTTTGTCAATCCCCCAACAAATTCCATGGAAACAATTTTCCAAGGACGAGAAGGAACTGGAAGTGGAGTGTACAAGCCTAATTTTCTATTATTGGGCTTGATTTTAGCACACATAGTACACCCTTTAATATTTCTAGAAACTGTTTCATGCATTCTTGGCCAATAACAGAATCTTTGCAGCTGTGCAACTGTTTAATTACACCAAAATGACCTGATATAAGAGAAGTATGTGCTTCTCGGATTATGTTAACTCTTCCAGTTTGTGGAATGCATAACTTTCCCAAATGATACAAGAGTTGGTCCTTAACATAATAATTAAATTCTTCTACTTGTTTGCCATGACTTAAAGTTTCATATACATATTTAAAATCTACATCTTGAGCATATTGTTGAATGTAGCTTTCATGCATTATTGAGTTATGCTTAAGTATAGTAGATGCATTTATGGTTGGTCTGGATAACATATCTGCAACTTTATTGTGTATGCCCTTCTTATATATGATGACAAGATGAAACTGTTCTAGAAAACCCATCCACATATAGTGTCTTGATTGCTGCAATTTAGTTTGTGAGTGCAAATATTGAAGTGGTTTATGATCTGTATGTATAATTATTTCTTTGCCCATTAGGTAATGTTTCCACTTTTTCACACTTTGTACTAAAGCATACAATTCTTTATCATATGTGGGATAATTAACTACTGCGGAATTAAATGTCTCAGAATGATAGCATATGGGTTTACCGTGTTCCATCAACACTGCTCCCATGGCATAGTCACTAGCATTTGTTTCAATCTCAAATGGTCATTGAAGATCTAGAAGTGCTAGTACTGGTGCTGTACTAATTGTTTCTTTTAAGGTGTCGCAGGCTTTCTACTGTTTGCCTCCCCATTGAAACACCTTGTTCAATCCTGTTAAAGCATGTAAGGGAGCTGCAATCAAGGAAAAGTTAGCAATAAACTTTCTCCGATATTGTGATGCTCCTAGGAAACTCCTAACTTCTGTAGTAGATTTGGGTTTAGGCCAGTTCACAATGACTTCAACCTTATAGGGTTCTATCTTCAATTCACCACCCCCTACAATATGACCCAAATAATTTAAAGATGTTTTTCCAACTTCACATTTTGATAACTTCACATAGAGATTTTCTCTTTTGAAAACATATAAAATCTACTTTACATGCTTCAAATGTTCTTCCCATGTTTTACTGAAAACAAGAATGTCATCTAAATATACAATTACAAAATCATCAATAAAAGGTCTGAGTACATCATTCATAACTCTCATGAAAGTGGCATGAGCATTAGTTAAGCCAAAAGGCATAACCATCCATTCATATAGCCCTTGCTTTGTCTTGAAAGCAATCTTCCATGCATCTTGTTCTGCAACTCTGACCTGATGATAGCCACTATGCAAGTCTAACTAGGAAAAGTAAACTGCTTCTTTCAACTAATCTAATAGATCATCAATGCGAGGAAGAGGATAAAAATTCTTGATCGTTATTTTATTCGGTGCTCTATAATAAATGCACATCCTCCACGAACCATCTTTCTTTCTCACCAGTACGATTGGAGATCCACATGGTGATGTGCTTGGTCTTATGAACCCTTTATTGAGCAGCGCCTGTACCTCCTTCTTGATCTCTACATTCTCTAAAGCTGATAACTTGTACATTCCGATGTTAGGCAATGGAGCATCTTGCTGCAAATGAATATCATGTACTATTTCCCTTTTGGGTGGTAGACCTTTAGGTTCTTGAAATAGGATATCATATTCTGAAACAACTTTAACTAAATCAGCTTTCTGTTTAGCATCACTGCCTTCAAATGCATTGGTTTTATCAGGGTTCTTTTCCTTTACAACCATTAGTAAAAATTGCTTGCATGAATTTACAAATCTTTTCATATGCCCTGAGTTTATGAGAGAATAGTTATTTTTGAGTTTATGAGCTCTTACAATATATTCTATTCCATCTTTAGTGAGTTGATACTTATTTTCAGCTCTATAAAAAATGGCTTTTCTATCATACAAGTAAGGACTTCCTAAAACAATACCACATATATCCAAGGGAACTATATCTAACTCAACTTCATCTACAAATGTTGACCCAATAGCAAACCTAAGTTTACATTTTCTAGTCACTTGTAGCTTTGCTTTATCACATACCCAACCTAATGGATATGGCTGCTTGTGAGGTGTTGTTAGTAAGCCCAACTTCTTTACATTTGTTTCAGAAATTAAGTTTACTTGTGATCCACTATCAAATAAAGTATCAATCTTTTGGTGCTTGGAAATAATTCTAATATGAAAAACTCATGTCTTTTCCTCTCATTATCTTCATTATCAATAGATTGTGCAGAATTACTTGTAGATGCTTTAGAATTTTTACCTTTTATTCCTGTGGCTGTGACTGTTGTTTCATCACCTGAGTCTGACCCCAAGTCTTTCTGAATAGCAGCATCAATATTCTTCTTCTTACCACCAAACTTCTTAGGTTTCAACTCTAGATGCAAAGACCAAGAGTGTTCATCATCGTGTCCATACTTCTTGCAGTGAGTGCATGAAGGTTTGTCTTTTTGTATAGCGTTTGTCTTCCTCTCCTTCCATTTCAACTTCTTCTTTTCCTTGTTCTTGCTTGCAGAGGGTTTTGATGATCCCCCAATCTCTGGGTTCACATTCTTGCCTCTAGCCTCTAGATGTGTAGCCTGAACTGATACATCATCTAGGTTAGTGGGGTTAAACATGAGAATGGTGTGCTTCAAATAGCTATGTAGACCACCTATATACTTCAACAAAGTTTCAGGTGAGTCTAGAGATATGCCTAGAGTTAAAGCTCGTTTTCTAAATTCCTCGGTATAACTTTGTACACTTTGGCCCTTTAATTGGTGAAGATTTTGCCAACTCATCATTGCTTGCTGCATATAAGCTAGATGATAGAGCTGTTTTTTAATGGCAGAAACAAATTCATTCCAGGTAGAAAGAATTTTACCATGTCTCTTCAGATCAGCTTGTGTCTTGCCTTCCCACCATACTAGGGCAGTTCCTCCAAGGCAAAGGCTAGCCAGCTGAATCTTTCTCCCTTCTGAATCAATGTTCTACAACCTGCAATATACATCAATCTGTCTATTCCAGTTATCTAGCTTTTCTGCATTTAATTCTCCATCATAGATTGGCAAATCAAACTCTACATCTAGTTTAATCAAAGATGTTTTCTTCTTTTTCTTTTCAGGGCTAGGAGATGAGGATGATGGAGGTGATGGTGGAGGAGATGATGGAGGAGGCTTTTTCCTTTTCCCTTTGCCCTCTAGGGAGGCATTTAGAGAAGGTTCCTTTGCTCCTTTGTCTTGGTTGGGTGTTGAAGTACTTTCACCTCGACCCTTCTTAAATTCTCGATACATCTCTTCCACAATGGCTCGCATGGCCATAAAACTGTCCATGAACTGAGATTCTGATTCCAATGGGACTTCTCTGGTCATTCTCCTCTGAGAATAGACTCTTCCAATATTTGGATTAGTCTCAACAAGTTCTCCTTCTCCTAGTTTGAGCTTTGACCTAGTTAGCATTCAAGAATCCAACACAAGCTTTTCTAACCTTAGAAAACCTAAATCTCTAATACCACTTGATCTGAAAATTAGATCTTAGACTAAAATTAAGGTATTACAGACTCATGTGTAGGATTTGCCTATATTACTTAGTGCAACAGATCGAAAAGATTGCGAATAATATAGACAATGAAGCAGTTAGAGAAACATAACAGATACACACATAACACAACAAATAATCAAGGAGTTCACCCAAAACTCTTGGGCTACGTCTCCTGGTCCAGCTTTCAGTGGTGACCTCTCTATTATGTCTTCAAGAGTAGAGTTTTTACAAATGTGAGCTCAAATTGAGTCTCAACACAACAGGAACAAACAACAAGGGTTTTTTTTCTTGAATCCCTCAAGCCTTTCTGAGTACACAGACTCTCCCTCTCACTCTCTATCTCTGCCTTCTCTCTGTCTCGGCATTGCCTGCCCCTGTCGTTGTCATTGAGTGGCTTTTAATCCAATCGGAACTTGTCTGTTCGTCTTCCCTTTCGGGCTCTCTGGCTCCCGACCTCTGTCTGCTTAAATCCCCTCTGAGCGTTAAACAATCATTGTTAAACGCCTTTAGGGATGGTGGCCACCTGTTTTGTAATGGAAGGGACCATCGGCGCATTAGAAATCCCAAAACATTCGTTCTCTATTTACACAGAGAAATACACAGAAACATTGTAAAAATCTGACCAAACGCCTTCTATTGGACCTGAAATATTATCAATTCTACCCTATAATCCTTTCGGATCCATCTTTGGGCGCTATCGCAAGTCCACTATTGATCTATATGATCATGGATCCAACGATTGCTATTCATTTCAGGCGGCTTATGTGCCGAGAGATTACCTGCTTGAAAAGGTGGTTTTCTCTCTTTGGCGCTGAGCCACATGGCAGCCAGTGTATGGGCTCGGGCGGAGCCCGTCGAATACCGCTTACCGCCTGAGTCCCGCCCAAAATCCCACTCATTAAGGAACTAAAAATATATATCACTGCATGTATAAACCCTTTCGGGTCCATTTTATTGCTGTGTTCACATTTCCTTTGTTTTTCGTTTATTTAACGAAAATGCGAATTTACATAGAAAAACTCCTTTTTATGGAACTTAAAATATATATATTTTCACCCATAAAACTCGTCGGGTCCAGCTATCACAAATCGCATATGTATTGGCCCCACTCATTTGTATTGCTGCGATGCGATTTTGCGATGCGATATATCGCAATGGCATATCACATAATCCTAGGGCCCCTAGTAGTCCTTCTGTGTGTGTATTAGCGATGCGACAACGCGAGTGTATCTGGACCGTTGATCTGTGTGCATAGATAAAAGACCCTCATTTAATCGCGCTGATCGCTATTGTGATTCGCCATAAGGTCGCTTCCAGTGGACTCCGCTTGCCACCTTTGACTGCGATATGCCGATTAGATCTGGACCGTTGATTGGCCAGATCTGACGACTCCTATGCGAGGTTGCTAAAGCCTTCGATAGACTCTGTTTTCTCCATTTCTTCTTGTTTTTCCTTTGCGATAGTGTTTTCCGCCATTTTCTAATGTTTTTCCCTTGTGATAATTTTCAAGTATATGAAGACTTAGATGGTTTTAGGAGCCATTTTGGATCAGTAATTCCCTCTCGCGGCGCCCCCATGAGCATTCGCAAGGATACTGCTCCTTTCAAACTTTGGTACATATCGTCGTAATACTTCATTGGACCCCATTTTGTACAGATGTCTGACAATGATAGAAAAGTCTGCCGCACACACAGCTAACTCCTTTTTCTGCTGGGTGGTGTAGCCTTTCGGGGCAGCTCATGTTGTTAGGAAGTGTATGATATCTTCAAAGTGACCATCTGCAACGTGCATTGCAAATAGCTTCACGTCAGGAAATCCCTCCTCCAAATTAGTGGGCTCTTCCCCCGTTTCGATGTGCGACAAACGTTCTGGTCCCATGTTCAGTCATCTAGGCTTCACAAGAACTTCAAAATCATACTCCTGGAACAATAAGAACCACCTACAGATTCTCCCACCTAACACAAGATTATTGACCAGGTATTTCAACGTTGAATGACATGTATACATCTTAAAATGTCCACCTAGCAAATATGTCTAAACTTCTGGAGCATGTATACCATGGCTAATCCTTCACGCTTGGTGGTGGAATAGTTCTTCTCAGCCTTGGATAACCTCCTGCTTGCGAATGCTATAGGATGGTCCAATTCTCCTTCGTCGACCTGTGTTAGTTCTGCTCCTAGTACTATACATGGCGCGTCTACATGTACATGAAACTCCTTCTTCCAATCTGGGAAGACTAAAATCGGTGCGGTGACCATTTTTCCTTTTAGTACATCCAAGCTTTTCTGATAGTCCTCGTTCCAACAGAACATGACATCCTTTTTCAACAACTTCTCCATAGGCGCGGTGATCTGGGCGTAGCCCTTGATAAAATTCTTGTAGTACCTAGTATGTCCCAAGGTTGCGCGCAACTGTTTCACACTCCTTGGCGCCTCCAAGTTAAGTATCACTGCAATTTTTACGGGATCTACCATTCGTCCATGTCTACAAACCACTTGACCTAGCAGAGTCCCAAAAGGAACACAAAACAAACATTTCTTTAGATTGAGCGCAATCTGGTATCTTTGACAAGTATCTAGCATTAAGTGCAAACTTGTCACATGGCATTTTACCAACCCAAACACAATCCAGTTATCGTAGTACACCTCTAGAAACTTATGAATGACATCTTGGAATGCAGGAATGACTACACACGAAACAATTGCAGGCGCATTCTTCAATCCGAAAGGCATTACAGTGTACTGAAAACATCCCCATTCAGTCGCGAAGTTCGTCTTGCTTCTATCTTCAGGCGTGATTTTGATCTGATGGTACCCATAAAACCCATCAGTGAAGGAGTACGCTTCCTGGCCACCTACATTATCCAATACCTCATCAATGAATGAAGTCGGGAAAGGATCATGCACGCAAGCGTCATTTAACTTCCTGACATCTATGCATATCCTTATTTCATCCTTCTGCTTCTTTTCCTATTTCACCATTGGGCTTACCCAATCAAATTCTTCTACGGGCTCAATGATGCCTGCTGCGAGCATCTTATCTAACTCTAAGTGGACCTTCTCCTTAGACTTCGGATTGAGACGGTAAGGTATTTGTTTAACCGGCTTTGCGTCGGGTTTTAACATGATCTTCATAACGCCCAAGTCTCCTATTATCCCCTTTAACTCCATAAACCTGGTAGGGAACAAATGTTGGTGTTCGTGGAGCAATTCAACAACCTTATCTACCGTTGCGTCATCCCAGTAATCTCCAATCTTTTCAAATTTGGGCTTCGCCTCTGTATCAATATTTACCTGTTTCGTTTTCAATGGCGTGGTTATACCAGGATTCTTGATCTGCGGTCCCTTAACCTCGCAATGACCCTTGTTTTTAGGGATATTAATTTTTTGTGGGTCCTTGTCTTCTTCTTCAACAGTCGCGTTATAACATTCCAGCGCGTGGCTCAGCTGATTAGTCCAATCGGGTTGAACCAGATCCAAAGGATCCTGTGGTATCCTAAAGATTGCTGCTTTAAGTTCTTGTAGCGCTTCATCAATATAGTCAAACCCATCTTCGAAGATGAATTTCATTATGAATCCTTCACGTAGAATATCCCATTCATCTGTGCCATGGCGGAGCTTTATCTCCAAGTACCAGTTCATCGGGATGACATCCAAGGTGTGACGGAACAAGTGCACCCATTCAGGTTGGGGCTTCGCTCCATAGGCCTTAGCCCATTTTCCCAAGTGTGCACACGGATCATCCTTCCCGTCATACTTGTCTATCACTCATGCCTTCTGCTTCCCAAAGTGTGTTCTCATCATCCTCCTACACTCGCGCCAATCATCAAAACTACCCTTGTGCGTACCCCACCATCTCGCGAGTGTAGCATGCAATGCCTTGTCCAAAGCTTGGAAGCATTGTTTCTTTGGTACTTCCCTCTCAAATGCATCCAAAAACACATCCACATCATTCAAGCCATCATAAGTGGGCAGATTTCTTACCTCTGACGACACACAGTGCAGGGACCAGGTCATCATGTTACAGCTTACCATGGTTACTTCATCTAGTCAATTCTGCCAGTGTTCTAATTCTTCGTCTGAGTTTGAGTTGCAGGAAATCTCACGATCCCATGTAATTCATCCATACACTGTCAGATTCACCCAATCTTGGTCTCGCACTATTATCTTATATATGAAGTCCAAATCATCATCGCTTTCGTAATCACGGATTGGTTCTGTATAGCGCGATCGTTTAGTAGGATCGAGGGGTACTATTATGCAAAGAGATTTCTTTTCAAATATCATCTTTCGCTTCTTTAGGTTGATTACCCCATTCATGTCAGTAGCCCAATCAATGCTAACTAGTGCAGGGTAGGGGTTGCTATCATCCACATTTTCTATTACTTCAAAATCAGCTAATGAGCTCGCGTCTTCAATATCTATAGTTACTCCTTTCCCCCATCCCATTGGGATTATCTTTTGTTGATTTGCCATCCTTAACTGAATCGGAGACCACTGCAGTGCGGGTCTCCCCATCCGCTCCCAAGTCTACTTCGGAAAAACGTTCATGTCTGACCCCAGATCCAAAATAACCTGATCCATTTCATATTCTCCTATATGCGCAGGGAGTCTCATCTCATGCCTTGTCCTTGCTTTATTCTTACCAATCTTTCGTACCATGCACATTTCACCCGGAGCGTTTCCGACACATCTATTTATAAGTTCCTGTAACCCCTTCATAGCCTTGCTATCACGCAACAACTTCATGCAGGTCTCTAGAAAGGTTGTAAGTATAGAAGGGTCCATTTCCTGAATAGGCTTATCTCGGCTCCCTAAGGTAGAGGCCTCAACGAAGCTCTTTTTTGCTTCCATGAACGTTTCGCGTGCACAATCCAAATCAAATTCAGCCTCCTTCCCTGGAGCTTTGCGAACCCATGAGTTGTCTTCAGGTTGTTTCTCCTTATCGTCTCCTATTGCAATTCCACTTTGGAGCACTATATTCACATTCAGATCCTCTTCGCAAGTCGCAACCCTCATCATTTGCCGGTTCTGAGTCAACTGTGGTGGTAGCACCCCTTTGTCGTGTATCCTTGCTATCAGTGTAGGACAGTCCTCCGTCTCATGATCAAACTGAGTACAATATTTGCATGAAGGACATGCTGGGTTAGTGCATTCATGGGCATAGTGTCTTGGTCCTCCACAATTGTAACAAATCAGTTGTCCTCGACCTCTGCTAGGTCCTCCTCCGCCTCGGCCTTGTCTGCACCCATGAAAGCCTATTTGCGCCATCCCAAGGCTTTGATCAGGAGGCCAAATTTCTGCCTAAAATATATTGGCAGGTGTTCTATCCATCATCAATTCATAACTTCAGCAGTTGCGCTCGTCATGCCCTACCGACCTACGGAAGTTGCAGAATAATTGTTGCGATGCTTGTACAAACTTCTGCAGAAAATGACAGTGATCAGTTGTATGTTTCCCTGCTACCTGACATTTAGGGCACCACAATGCAGGCCCCGCTCTCAGTCCTTCTTCGGTTTCCAGCCTCAAAGGTATTATTCCTCCTCATGCAATATAGTTCATAAAGACCGGGGGGTGGTCTTTGTCATGCCCCCGACCTTTACATTTCAGGAACCATATCTCTTCGCATGCCTCCAGTCGAGCTGTTCTGTCCTGCTTCAAACTTTGCATTTCGAGGCAAAGATTTTGCAACTGTGCATGGATCTACTAAACCCCTAGATTCAGATCTTGCATCAGTGTTTCATGCAGTCTTATTGCAATCTCCAAGGCCTCTGCCTAAGTCATAATCTTTTGTTATGACAGTGCAACCCTTAGGTGAGGCAGGACCAAAGCCACGAACCACTCGCAGTGTTGTCCATGTGTTAAGTTCATATTAGCTTCGCAACTTTTACACTTCAATCTCTGATCCAATTCCCAAGGTGTCTCACCTGGTTTCATCACGATTTCTTTGAACCCCACAATCGACTGCGCCTCAGATTTAGGCCTACTGAACTCTTTATTCATCGTGTATGGATCTATGCCAACATAGCGTTTGGGTTATCATTAGAGTACTTGATGTACCAAGTTAGTGCACGATCCTATAAAGCTGTTGGGTCCCTATAATACTAGTGATTACCCCATTAATATTGTAGTTGTACCCCTTATTAATATTGTTGTGCCCCTATTGTCCCCAT
>APFE031646014.1:8914-29926 GCA_000404065.3 Pinus taeda | reverse complement strand
CAAGCATTATCATAGTTATGGTTATGCATGTATGGTAGGTTAGACATGCATTGTTAGGTCATTGTATGCAATTAGGTCATCATGATGATATTGGTATGTTATGATGCTAATGTGTTGGCAAAGATAGAGCAGGAGATACAGATCATCAAAGTGAAGTTGCAACATTGGACCTCGAGGCAAGAGCATGTCGTCCTATAGGTTGTATGTTGGGCATGCATGTATGTAGGTTAAGGATTGTTATATGCATTAGGGTTATATGCATGTTTTTCATTTTATTAATGTCATGGTTACATTCATGATACATGCTAGTTGATTAGTGTAGTCATATGCACATGTGTTGAATAGTAAAAAATGACAGTAACTTGTGGTGGTATGCATTGTTATTGTTGTTAGATAACTTGATGATTAGGTTATATGTTGTTGATGAGCCTAACATATAACTTGTTGTTTTTATGTGCTAGTAAATTTATGATTAGGGTTATTACATTAAGATCTTGATGTTATATGTATCATACTAATTTGGATTGGTCTATGCAAATGATTAGGGTTATGACATTCAGGTATGAGTTAATATGTTGTGATATTTGTTAGTTTTTGTAACATCAGATGTGTTCTAGCCACAAAATTTGGTGGAGGCTAGAATACATGAGATCTCCAAAACCATAAATCGTTTCTAGAAATTCCACCTAGAGACGACTTAATTAAAATAATTAATCATTTTTTTAATGTTTCCTAAGTCTAAACTTAGGGAATATGATTAATTAAAGGGTATTAATTAAGTCATGGTGAGAATCTTCTAGAAAAATAATTGGATCGAGTTCTAGTTAATCTTAGCCATCGATTAAGCTTTAATCATGGTCGTTGATGTCTCAACAAGAGATTATAAGAAGAAACTCGATGGGGCTTGGAGAACATACACCGGCAGTTAGATTTCACTAGCAAATCGATTTCCTGTGTAGCAGCTCTAAGTTTTCGAAGAGAGATCTAGTGAACTCAAAGTAGTGAGAGAGGGGCAGAGATAGTAAGGTCGGAGGAAGTTTTCTAGTTCTAGTGAGTGCACTGCAGAGAGGCAACGTAGAGCCATGCAGAGGCAATGCAGTGCTTTGGAGGGGAGTCCGTATTTTGCTGGGGAGAAGCAGTGATTTAGTGCTAGAAGCTAGAAAGAGAGTCTAGAGGCTAGGAGGATCCATCTTCCAGACACCGATTGATCAGATAGTGAGATGAAAAGCAGTTCTGAGTTGTGGGATGCATTACTGTGTAGGCTGATGCAATGGTGTGCAAAGGAAACAAAGGGAAACTCAAATTGAGCCAAGGACAATGTCAGACCTCCTGTGGAAGTGAGATTTTTCTCACTAAATTTATTGTCAGTCATTTCTCTATATAGATTTCTATATTTGAGCATCCATAGTCTTGTACTCATATTTCCTACTGCATAATATTAAAACCCTTAGCTCCTGCACCGTTTTTACCGAGTTGGGTTTTTCCAGGGACTTAGTCCAAAAATTAATTGTGTATTTTTGTGTGTGTGCATTTATTCTTCCAACATTTTTATTTCTTCCGTAGTATTTATTTTGTGAAGGTTGTAGTATATTCGTTTCGATATTTGTCGTAGCACACAACAAATAATTTGTTTAATTAAATTAACAAATAAAAGAAATAACATCAATTTTTGTAATAGGATTCAAGGTTAGCCAAATTTTCACATGGTATCGAAGCACAACTTGTAAGATGGAGAGCTCAGTAGGAGAAGGTAAGAGGGATTTCATAGCTCTGCATAGGCAGCAGCTCGAAATCCTCAAAGGAAACACAATCCTTTTGGCCAGAAGGGTCAATTTTTAAGGAAAAGATTAATTCTCTGAGAGAGTTGACAGAGAATAAATTTTCCTGATCAAAGATTACCATAGGCAGAGGGAGAAGAAGTATTTTCCTTACAGAGCAGATCTTCAGCTAGGACGTAGTTATTTTGCAGCAATTTGCTAGTGGAGAATAGCGTCAGGAAGAAGGAAGAGTAAACATTGATGGAATTCTTTCCTCAGGGAACTTCTAGTCCAAAAGTTTGATTTTTCACTATAGAGGAGCAGTAGTTGTGAGTAGATTTTCCCACTCCAAGAGGGAGTGTGTAGAGCCAGTCAGCAACTACGAAAAGGAAAAGAGAAGGAGTTCAATTTTTTGCAAAGATGGCATCAATGGGGTTAAGAGATCAAGATCAGTTGGACGGAGCCTCCAACTATGTGATCTAGAAGGCAATAATTTCCTATCTTCTAGATGAATACAAGCTCAAAGCCTACATCAATAACCTGGTAGCTATACCCACATATGCAGATTAGATGAAGACCTACAAGAAGGAGATGGAAAAAGTAAATAGGTTGATTCTTGATGGGGTTTGAGATCGCGTGGTGTCTCACATAGTGGGCAAAGCCATGCATATGTGTGAAGCTCTTGCTATGCTATACCAGGGATCTTCCGGAAAAGCGGAAAATGTATCATGAGGAGAAGTTGAGATGTACAAGGATGTAGAAAGGGGAGCGCATAGACCCCTTTCTCACTAGGATTCAAGATGTCCGAGACTAGCTATCTGCAGTAGGGTCAGCCCCCCAACTTACAGAATTGGTGCGGTTAGCTCTAAACAACGTTTCCGAAGACTACCAGGTCTTCGTCCAAAGTATTTTGGGCAGAGACAAGTTGTCAGATTGGGATCAAATGTGGGTTGATCTACAGCAAGAGGAGATGAGGTGAGATTTGGTGAAGAGAACCATCAGTGGCACCAGCAGCAGCAGTGGGATGAAGCAAGTGAATGAAGAGGAGAATGTGGCCCTCACATCAAGGGGGAAGCAAGAGTAGCGCAAGAGGAAGAAGTACCTTTCCAAGGTAAAATGCTTCAGATGTGGTGAACTTGGCCACTACAACACCCAGTATCCTCTCAAGAAGAAGGACAAGGAGGATAAGTAGGACCAGACAACAACTCATGCAGAGATTGACATGTTGTCCTCTAGATTAGAGGAAGAGTTTGCCATGATTAGCAATATACCTCGAGGAGTGAGGTGGACTGATTTGGTTTTGTAGCCCCAGAGAGCTATAAGATGGGCAAGATTATTGAGGAGGTCCACCTCATGAATCAATACCTTTCTACAAGAGCCCATAACATGCAGTAGCAGGATGGATCAGTCGTAGATGGTGCAGTTAGATGCTAGAGTGACAGATGTAGTGGCTAATAACAGTCAAATACTGGGCAGCGCAATGCAGAGTTGGAAGCAGTGCAGTTGGCACATAGCAGAGTCAGCAGCAGCGTAGAGGCTTTAGTGACAGTGCAGAGAATAGCAACAACGAGAGACTCAATAGACAGATGCATGATATTGATCACAATTGATTCATTATTTTGGATGCTTTTCAGTTGCAGTTGTTACAGTTACAACAACAATAGATGGAGAGGGATTTGCAATGTAGATGCAATGTTGGCAATAGTTTAGCAGGGCCAGTAGTAGAAGAGATGTAGCGTATATCAAAGTTGCACAACAGTTGGTGCGAAGCAACATCCAGACATCAACAACGTGACAAGAGGTGGTGTAGAGACAAGGTGTTGCTTCAATGGGTTGCAACGCTAGAACACATTCCTCGCTAAGAAGGAATGTTAGTTTTTGTAGCATCGGATGTGTTTAGCCACGAAATTTGGTGGAGAGGCTCGAATACATGATATCTCAAAAACCCAAAAATCGTTTATGGAAATTCCGCATGGAGACGAATTAATTAAAATAATTAATCAGTCTTTGAATGTTTCCTTAATCTAAACTTAGGGAATATAATTAATTAAAGGGTATTAAACAAGTCATGGTGAGAATCTTTTATAAAAAGACTTGGATAGAGTTCTAGTTAATCTTAACTATCGATTAAGTTTTAATCACGGTCATTGACGTCTCAACGAGATATTATAAGAAGAAAACCGATGGGGCTTGGATA
The DNA here is from genome assembly GCA_000404065.3 of Pinus taeda. NCBI lineage: Eukaryota > Viridiplantae > Streptophyta > Pinopsida > Pinales > Pinaceae > Pinus > Pinus taeda. Next base: position 25,972 of record APFE031646014.1, on the reverse strand, counting down.
ACACACACCAACAGTTTGATTTCACTGGTAGATTGATTTCCTGTGTAACAACGTTGAGTTGTCAGAGAGAGAGCTAGTGAGCTCAAAGTAGTGAGAGAGGCATAGAGATAGTAAGGTCAGAGGAATTTTTTCCAGTTTCAGTGAGTGCACTGTAGAGAGGAAGTGAGTGCCACATAGAGGCAGCGCAGTGCTTCAGAGGGGATTCTGTATTTTTCTAGGGAGAAGCAGTTATTCAGTGCCAGAAGCTGGAAAGAGAGTCCGGAGGCCAGGAGGATCCATCTTTCAAACATCAACTGATCAGATAGCGAGAGGGAAACCAATTCCGAGTTGTGGGATGCAGTACTATGTAGGATGATAGAGTGACTATGTAGAGGAAGCAAAGGGCAGCTCAACTTGAGCCAATGTCAATGTTAGATAGTCTGTGGGAGTGAGATTTTTCTCACTAGATTTTTTGTCAGTCATTTCTATGTATGGGTTGCTAGATTTGCGCATCCATAGTCTTGTACTCATATTTACTACTGCATAATATTAAAACCTTTAGTTGTTGCATCGATTTTCCCGAGTTGGGTTTTTCCGAGGACTTAGTCCCAAAATAACTGTGTATTTGTGTGTGTGCGTATCTATTCTTCCAACATTTTTATTTCTTCCACAGTATTTATTTTGTGAAGGTTGCAGTGTATTTGTTTTGATATTTTCCGTAGCACACAACAAATAATTTGTTTAATTAAATTAACAAATAGAAGAAATAACATCAGTTGTTGCAATGAGATTTGAGGTTAGCCAAATTTTCACAATATTATGTCATACTAATCTAGATTGACTGTGCAAATGTTATTATTATGTATGAATGATAATTGTTTATGAGTTTATGATGTGAACATGTTAGCTAGTGACTATTATGGATATCATGACTTTATTTATGTTTGAGTTGAAATGTTGTGAAGTTATATTGTGCTAATCTAGATTGATTGTGCAGACAAGGTAGCCTCTCCTGAGATACATTAAGGTATGGTTTTTCTTATGTCTTCTATTTGGTGTTTGAATGTTTGACTATGTCATTTATTTGGTGTTTGAGTGTTTGGTGTCTATTATGCCATCTATATGTTGTTTGAATGCTTGATTACTTGTAATATATGAGTATGCGTCTAAAAGATTTCTTGCAAAAATGATCTTGTTTTAAGATGGTTGTACTAATACATACGTGTTGAGATAACTTACATGTACTTGAGTGTAGTAGGTGATAGTTGTAGCATTATGCATTATCACTGATGACTGTGAGTTGATTGTTGAAGTATGACATGATTGTTAGTCTTTGTAAAGGTGGATTTCAAATTGATAGATATGATTTTATTGATATTTGGAACATGTGGTTGACATGTGTAAATAGTTGCAGGAAACATGCTTGGTATTAGTGTGACAAGGTAACAGTTGATGTATTTATATAACTAGCAGTTGGGTGATGTCAGAGTACATAGTAAGCCTCAATTGCAACAAGCTAAAAAGGTAAAAGAAAGGATTTGGGAAGAATTCCTTTGGCTATGTTTGGAAACCCTGATTCCAAATGAATGAGTGCCTTGCATACCAGAAGTATTCTTAACCTTGATTTCATTTGACATTATGTGGGTATGTGCTATATTCATGGACATGTATTTGACAGGTACATCAACTAGTTTCCAGTTATGGTTGGATCCGTCAAAGGATTGGAGTCCCTTGAGAGACAACTTGGATGTGTTCAGTTGCAAGCAACGTGCTTGGCACAACAAGGTAAGGTAACTATTGTATTGTTATGCCTCTTTATGCACTAAGGGTTATGTGTTTATGTCAATATGATGCAGGGGATTGCATGGCAAGAGACTTCCATGAAATTTTGAAGAAGGCTCAGGTTGAGCTTTCCTTTGGAAGCACTAGGAACCATGGGGATTGAGTAATGGTGTTTGTTGAAAGTCTTGTGATTTCGATTCTTTGTTCTTTGTTTGTGCTTGGTGTTATCACTTCAGGAAAAATTTTAAATTCTGGGCATCAATTTTTAAAATTGGTCAAAAGTTGGGATGTTTATGGCTTTGTTTTTAGACTGAGATTGTAGTGTGTGCGAATGTCCTGCTCCTGAGTTTCCTGAATCATTCAAGAGACCAAATATTCAGCTGTCCAGTGATGACCCAATATGTCAAGAGGGCAAGCCACAGGCTATAGTTGATCGTACTCTAGATAGTAAGGCATTTACGGGTTGGATGGAAATAAACAACCCCTGGACCTATGATGACGAGACTGACAATATTCTACATTCAAAGCAAAAAGAACATGTGTGTTGGTTGCGGAGAGAGCAATCATTATTTATGGTACAGGATCATTCCGTCTTGCTATAGGATGCATTTTCCAGAACATTTAAAGAGTCACGGGTCACATGATATTGTTTTGCTTTGTGTTGACTGTCATGAAATTGCACATTTTGCCACTGAGAAGTATAAGAGACAAGTTGTTGCTAAGATTGGTCTGAAATGACTTACGTAAATCTTCAACTAAATCCAGAACGCTACACAGGCTATATTGGTCCTTCATCTCGGAGAATTTGGGACTATATGTACGAGGAACATTGCCATGGATGGCACCAGAGCTTCTTAGTGGGAAAAGCGGCATGGTAACTGATAAAATTGATGTTTATTCATTCGGAATAGTCATGTGGGAACTCCTCACCGGGGATGAGCCTTATGCAGACATGCATTGTGGGTCAATTACAGGTGGCAATCAGAAAGCAAAAGAAATATATTTAAAAAAAAACTTCGATCCACGTCATCAACTCCCAGACAGCAGCAAGGTTGATAGGCTTCGGGACTTTATAAAGCATGTATATGTTGACAAGAGGTATAGCGGTGATAGAGGCGGTGATAGACCTCCACAAGGAAAAGGGGCCTGAGCATTCGATTGGGTCATATTTGGCGATCGTCGAAACCCTGGTTCAAGCCGGTAGGCTATATGATGTAGAGCCATACATACATCGTCTGACTGAAAATAATAGTGCTTCAGTGTCTGAGGTGGCAAAATCGTTGTTGAATGCATTCAAAGGTTGGGATTCTGCTCCTCTGATATTTGATTTTCTTTACAAAAGCCTCTTGTCATCTGGGAAGGTGAAAGAAGCAATTGCTGCATTTCATCAACTGAAAACTCATGGGTATTTTCCAAATGTTCAATCATGCAATAAGATACTTTCAGGGTTACTCAAATTGAATTGCTCGGAGCAGGCTTGGAAATTTTATGGAGAAATGGTTCAATTTAAAATCCCTCCCAGCAGCTATACTTTGAATATAATGATCCACTCTCTCAGCAAAAATGGAGAAATTCAGAAGGCCACCGATTTTTTTTTTTTGACCAGATGCTTGAAAATGGTTTTGTTCCTGATATTGTGACTTACAACACTCTTATAGAGGGACATTGTAGAAAGGGCAATATCAAAGAAGCTTTGAGATTGTTTTGTGCAATGTCTTGGAAATGGTCTTACTGCTGCTCTGCCTCATGCACCTTACTTCTCATTCCATAAAGAAGAAAATTATTGCTTATTGCTTGCTGATCCTGTCTCTAATAATGTGTGGGTTTCACAGAAGGTCAGTTTTATGGATGAGGCTACCTGCACGAACTGATAGTATGTTATAATCAGTTCATTTTGATTATGATGCCTCGTGTTCTTTCTCAACCTCAAACCTGTCACTGTTTGAGAAGTGGTACTCATTGGAACAGCTTAGATAATTTTGCTAGCACAGAGTTTCAGGTCTGAGATGGAAATGTATTTTGTAGGAGTTTTTTCCTGAGTATAGTGGTGATCATTCAAGGCCACATTCTGTGATTCCATTAGGTTCTGCAAGAAGGGGTGAGTTGGCTCCTTTAGTTGTGTCAACTTTGTAAGCTATTAGTGGATTGAAGGATGCTGCATTTGGTAATTGTTTGTCTCGATTTTTCCCACTATTAGCAAGTCTAGTCAGCTGTGAGCATGGTTCAGGAGAAGTACAATTGGCACTAAGTAACATACTCAGTTCCTAGATTGGTCCAGTTTTACTCCAGGCTTGATCTACAGTTATAGTTTTGTCAGATGAGCGTTGTCACAAACTACAGTGACAGCTACTACTTAATGACACTGGAAATTTCCGTTGGCAGAGGCAGATTTTATGGTTTAATTGATTCCACTGTTTTTCATATACAAGATATTTTCCAGCAGTGGAATTAACTAAGGTTAAAGGCGTCTCAGTTCTTGTGCACAGGTATAGTTCTTAGCAGGTAAATGCACATTGCAAACACAACAAGACAAGTGTGATGTAGGTGTAGATTCATTTTGTGACACTGGACAGGTATGATCATATTAAGACCTCGGGTTAAAGAAGCAAACTGTTTTAAATAAAACAGCAGTTTCGTAGCGCGCTACGAAATTGCTGTAGATGATGTTTTTTTTAAACGCAGACAAACAGTGGATATTATGAGCGGGAATTTTAAAGAGATATACCTATCCATCAAAGAAGCCTCCAGCATATCAGGAACGTGGTAATGCCCTGTATTCAGGGGTTATTAAAGATTTAAAACTGCTGCATACTCGGTGATGCTAGGTGATGGAGGACCAGAACCGAAATTTTAGGGATATTCTCAGCCAACATGGAGCGGATCAAAGTCTTCAGCATCCAAAGCAAACATGGAACATTAATTGCTCATCTCATGCCATCTTAGCCAAATGCAAAGGAAATCGGATGTCAAAGCTGCAAGGAGGAATCTTTCTACAAAGGAGATAGAATTAGAGTTATAATTAGATTAGAACTCTTTAGAACTTCTGTTAATGGTTGTTTTATTAAATAAGTTTGTTAAAAACAGATAAGGGTCATTAGTGACAGTCATCGAGCTCCCCTCATGCTGGAGGAGGAAGCTCCAAGTAGTTAGAGTTGTGTTGCTATATATAGCTAAATCTTCTATGTAATCAGGGTTGGATGTTTATGCAAAAAACAGAGTTTATATTGGTTGTTGTAAAAGACTTTTTACAGTAATAGAAAGACTAATTTTTCTTCTCAAGATTCATACTTTGTTCAAATGCTCAAGATGTATGTGGTTTTGTCTTATCCTTCATGTTTTACAGCTCTATAGGTATACAATCACTCTGAATTCACCTAGTGCTCAGACTTCCTGTGTATACTTATGAGTTGAGGTTCTTTGAGAAATGTCCTTCATGTTTTATAGCTCTATAGGTATACAATCACTCTGAATTCACCTAGTGCTCAGACTTCCTGTGTATACTTATGAGTTGGGGTTCTTTGAGAAATGTTTTGAGTATTTAAACATTACATGCCTTGACTTCCATGAATGAGTAGTTGATAGTTTATTGAAATGGTGCTTGAATCCATGAGCCCAATGGAAGAAATGTTATGTTGTATTTCCAACCATCATGTTTATTTAAGTTCTCCTTACAAGAGTTAGCCCTCTTAGTGTTTAAATATAAATCAGTAGTTTATTTTGAGAGAGCCCTCTCAGGTTAGGGAGGCTAATCCCTAGCCAAGAGTCTAGTATGAAATAGTTACATAGAGTCTAACTGATTAGCAGCCATTAGTACTGATTTTGTGATAACACCTAGATTGATTGTCTTGTTCTGGTTTGATTTCAATTGCATCAATATCCAGAGGAATGAGTTATTGCTGTTGTATCCTCGATTGATGGTTATTTGAGTGAATGATTTAGTTTAGAACATTTCAGTTTCTTGCTGTTCCATTTCATATTTACCATTCCATTTTCTGTTATTTGCATTATTGATTGCTTTGGTGTGCAGAACGATCTGAAACTATAGTGGGCATTGGCATTTGCTGTCTAGTCCCCAGATCGATGATATGTTCCTTAATTACTTTTGGTTACATCAGTTTCCAGAAGGATGAGTTATTGTTACTGGACCTTGACTGATACATTGCTTAATTTTCCGAATGAATGATTTAGGCTTCAAGGTGTTTTGCTGTTGTTAGATTTCTTTCCAAGAATTCATTTACTTTTGTATTTTAAGCACTATACTGCAAAACATTACTCTTGAGTAAATAGCTGCCTCAGACTGAGTACACTCTTGAAATAAAAAGTCGTCCCTGGGTTGACAATCAATGTGAGGTAATTAGAGGTGAAAGAGACTCTTTTTATAGCTCCACATTTTGGTGTTGTTGACGAGGAGAGTGTAGCCATTTTTAAAGAGTAGTGTGCATCTGATGAGTCCCTGTTAGGAAAGAATTGGGTATTAAAAATGGAGAACCTGCATACGGAGCATGTAGAAGCCCTACTCCCCCACCCGCTTTCCAACAGAATTGTTAAAGAACCTAGGGTAGAAATAGATGTTTGAACTTTTGTGTGAATGATTAGGAAAAAGATAGAAATTTTTAAAAAATGAATCACATGATCTCACACAAGTGGTGATGTAAGCACCACCCATTTCACTAGCCGATTGACAGGAACATTTGAAGAAGGAGCCTCGAAGAAACACATGAAGAACATCTTATACTATGGTAAGTAATGGCTCACATTTTTACTTTTGAATTTCCTATCAAAGATATAGGAGGAGTGACACAAATGCACATAATTCCCCCATCTTTACCAAATTTTCACGGTTTAGCAAATGAAGATTCAGATACATTCTTATTTGAGTTCGAAATACTTTGTAGAGGATATGATTATTGTACTAATGATCAAAGATTGAAAGTGTTTCCTCTTACTCTAAAAGGAGAAGCTCTCCGATGGTTCATGAGCTTAGGTGGGAACTGCATCCAAACATGGGAGGGCATGAAGAACATATTCTTGAAGAAGTACCAAGACTATTGCAAGGCCAATGAAGACATTTTCAATATGATACAAGGGGAAGATGAAAGTTTGGAGGACTATGTAGATTGATTTCAATACAACTTTGAAAAATCAAAATATAAGAATTTGGAAAAAGAGATCTTAAAAACACTCCTTCTTAAAGGAATCAAAGATGAATTTTTAAAACTCTTAAATCTGATAGGAAAATGTGACGTTTTTCAATTGTCATATGATGATGTTTTTGAGTTGTGCATAAGGTATTCAAGAGGAATCTCCAAGGCTGGTAAGAATTCTAGAGATGTTTGTTCTTTCTTTTCCAAATTTGCTACAAGAATAGGAGACATAAGAGCTGAAATCAAGGTTTTATTTGAAAATTTTAAAGTTGATTTTGTTAGCTCTCTAAATGCAAAATTGGTTGTTTTGCAAGTTCATAAAAATCAAGAATTTGATGAAGTGTTTTTCACTCATGACCAAAAGGAGCATCCCATAGATACTCACTCTTCCTTATCTAGGATGGAAGTAGCATATCAAAGAGATGGGGAAGTTGCAACAAGGTCAATAGGTATGGTTCAAAACACTTCCTCTTCATTCTCTTACTTGCATAATCCATTATGGAATACTAATGTGTTAGGGAAGCCATGTCAATTTCAATATAAGCACCACCAATCTTGTCTACAAGTTGGACATGGTTCACCTTATGATTGCATGACTACTCTCCCTCATCTTGTAGCACAAACACATTCTCCATATTCTTCACCAGCTCTTCCAAAACACCTTGCCTACCCATCAAAACCATTCACACAACCCAATCAACCACATCATCACAATGCTCCATTCCTTACACATTTTCCTGCTCAACTAATTCCACACCCTCGCCACAATAAACCAGTACAACATGCTTACAATGTTGAACTGCCAAAGTTACCCACCCTTCCCACCCATTCTATCTCACATTCACCATTAGAGAAAACTTACAATGAGATTCAAAATGTTTCAAATTCAAAAATTTAGAAGCTATGGAAGAAAATGAGGTTTCTTATAGTATGTATCAACAAGCTATTTTAAAAGCTCAAGAACTTCATGATCTCATGGATATGAGAAATCAAGAAAGTAACAGATACATTGAAGATTGGTTTCACTCCATCATTTGTTTGAAGCATCACTCCATACTTCAACAATTTTTGACAACATCTTTTCAAGGGAAGTTGGCTTCTCATACCCTCATATTCATTAATATGCATATTTCAAATTTGGATATGTACATACATGAAGCCTTATTTTGAAAATAGCTCCACTGGAAGTACTCATATACGTAGTCATATTCATTTTTCAAATCAAAATAGGTTAGTGTAGAAAATAAAATAAATAAGGAAATAAATAAATGCATTTTGTTTTTTATGTAAAACTAGTTGTTTTTTGTTGCAACATTCTATGCAAATCAACATTGGTGATAATTTTTTAATTCATTTGTATTTGTAGATGACTTATAATGGAAATAATAGTTCTATAAACACTCATATTCACTTCTATCATCAATATGAAAAAATGCTTCAATATCATATTTCTTTGGCTTGTGGACTTGATGGAATTTCTGCAAACATAGTCGGGACAGTCATGTTTTGAGGGACCAAAACGGAATATTTTTAAAATCTGTTTCTATCCTACGTAGCCCTTGATGTCTACTTTCCAACCCAATTTGAATCACTGAATTTGGATTTGAAACGAAAAATTTAAAACCAAAACATTGACCGGATGTCTAGCGGGCAGCTCAGGAACAAAGTTGGGACAGTCAGTTTTTGGAGGCCTAAATGAATGAATTTTTAAAACCCATTTCTATGGTGGATTCCCCTCTAAATTTAGTTTACAATTCAATTAGAATCACTCATTTTCCATATCGTATGGGGAATTTACGATCAAAATATTAACTGTCTATTGTAAATCAACATCCTTAAAACTCCGTTTTTCCGGTTGTTCCTTACAGTATTTGACCCATCAATTCTTCTTTTATTCAAAACCTGTTTCTATTGGAGATAAATAAATGAATCTAATTTCATTTCCAATTTGAATCATTCGAATCTGACATCAAACGAAAACTTTATACTTGAAATATCAACTGTTGGTCTAAGCTGGGTAATCGAAAATGACTTTGTTATGCAAGTTGTTCTAAAAAATATTGACATATCATATCATTGAATCTTTAAAACTTGTTTCTACGAGAGATAAACCTTTGAATTAACTCTCATTTGGCTTTGGAATCACTCAATTTGAACAAAAAACAAAGAAGTTGTGATTAAAACACTATTGGTTAGTATGGTCGACCACTGCTCTCCTGCAGGTAACAAATAGATTTTACTTTGTTATTTTCTCCATGGATTTGTTCTACAGAGTAACTACTTGTTAGTTTTTTTCATAATTCTTGGATTAAAGGAGCCTTCACACCTCTCTTTCTCCATGATTTAATGTTTTATTGCAGGTACATACTCGTTTTTTGCAGGTCCTAGGAGAAAAAGAATGTCAATTTATGGATGAGTGATTCTTGAAAGAAATTTTAAATGAAACAAAGGAATTTCATCCAACTCATTACCCAACGGATTCATAATAGAAGAAATGAAGAATTGATTTCCATGTGAAGATTCATGTCATGTCTTTGCTGCCAAAACATTTTTCGAATTGATCATTTTTTTGACATAACATCATAGCTGTTGTAACTTAATTTATTTATTTACATACTGTTTTTTGTTGTTTCTTTTCTAATTTCTTTTATATTTTTTGTTTTAGGTGTTGCTTCATTCAAAGTGTAACTCATCCTCAGTATCAATGTCGTGAACAGCTAATTTGTTTTTTTTGCATGCTTATATTTTATGATTGTCCATTTTATTATTCCTTTTTCACATTTTGTTGTTCCTTTTCGAAATGGAATAGTTGTTGTTCCTTTTCGAATGGAACAGCGCTTCTGCATTTTCACATTTTGCTGTTCCTTTTCGAATGGAACTTTTGTATTTTCACATTTTGTTATTCATTTTTGAAATGGAACAGTACCTCTGCACTTTCGTGTTTTGCTGTTCCTTTCCGAATGGAACAACATTTCTGCACTTTCACATTTTACTGTTCCTTTTCGAATGGAACAACACTTCCACACTTTCACATTTTGTTGTTCCTTTTCGAAATGGAACAACACCTCTGCACTTTCACGTTTTGCTGTTCCTTTACGAATAGAACAACACTTCTGCACTTTCATGTTTTGTTGTTCCTTTCCAAATGGAATAGCACTTCTGCACTTTCACGTTTTGTTGTTCTTCTGCACTTTCACGTTTTGTTGTTCCTTTCTAAATGGAACAACACTTCTGCACTTTCACATTTTTCTGTTCCTTTTCGAATAGAACAACACTTCTGCACTTTCACGTTTTGCTTTTCCTTTTCGAAATGGAATAGCACTTCTGCACTTTCACGTTTTGTTGTTCCTTTCCGAATGGAACAACACTTCTACACTTTCACGTTTTGCTATTCCTTTCCGAATGGAACAGCATTTCTGCACTTTCACGTTTTGTTGTTCCTTTTCGAATGGAACAACACTTCTGCACTTTCACGTTTTGTTGTTCCTTTTCAAAATGGAACAGTTGTTGTTCCTTTTCGAAATGGAACAACATTTCTGCACTTTCACATTTTTGTTGTTCCTTTTCAAAAGAACATCATTTTCGCATTTCTTGTTGTTTCTCTTAGAGAACAACACCTTTTCACATGCATTTTTTCGTTGTTCCCTATAGGGAACAACATTTTTTCTTGTGTATTTTTGCCTTTTGGCATGTATTTCCTTCGCTATTCCCTACAAATAATAACACTTTTTGAGTGTTTTTGCGGTCCTTTCAAAAAACACAACACTTTGAGAGTATTTTCGAGAGCAACCCTTCCTTCCTCTTGTGGGATTATTCCACATTTCCTGATTCTCTTTCATGGAATGAAGTACACTATTTTATGAGGACAAGAATTATGGATTCTTTTGAAGCAAGTTATTATCATTCACGTTATTATCTTTAACAGGACAGATCCTTGATGATAAATTCTTTTCAAAAAGGACACAATTATTTATATACTACTTTACTGCATTGTTTTCTGTTGAACATGATATTGATTGATCATCTTAATACCATGTTGGGCCCACCTTTTTTGGTTATAATCTTCTTTGTCTATAATAAATGAGATTATGGGTATATTTTTTTCTATTGACATGTTCAACTTTTGCCACCATCCCTGCTCTTAAGGAGTACTGAGCCTCCCTCTTTTTATCATAAAAATGTGTAATAACAACAAAATTTTGTTCGCATATGGAGGATAGGAGGTCTCATTACAAGCCAGCCTACCATGTTCATAAGGCTGTAACAAAGTGACATTCCCATTATGGCCATCACACCAGGGTTATGATCCATTGGATAGCCAAATTATCCTTGGAACAGGAGGTCTCATCACGAGCCAGCCTGATCACTTTTGCTACCTCCTAGCAAATGGCAGTGTGGTTATCTGGTTACCACGCCAGCACAATGATCTCTTCTGTAGAACAACACTAAAACTCTTCATTTATAAATTGAGGATCCTGGTTCATATGGGTTAAAAAGCAACCCTGCCGAGGCTATGGACGCATGTTGGCAGCAGAGGCTCTGCTTATGGTATTGAAGTTATATCTTATCGTCAATTATTACTATAATACCCTTTTCTTATTATTTCTTTTTATCAGAGAAGTTATTTCCTTAATTGTTTTTTTCCCTATTTTTGAACCTTTACGCATGAGAAATTATTTTTTGATCAATCACATTATTTTTCAGCTAGAATACTTTCAGTAAAGCATCTTTTTGGCATATTGTTGTCCTTTTTCTCTTTTCATAACTTATCATCAATCCAAAGCGTCCTATCTTTTATTTATAACTATCTCTATACACTCTGCTCTCATTATAACCATAACTCTCACCGTCCTATCATTGATATGTGTACTCTGCTTTATTTACTACTGTATTGTTCATTCCCTTGCCTTGTCGTCAGCACAACACCTCTCATATGCTTTATGGTCATGGAATTCCTTTTCCAATTGGAGGGGGCAATGTATGCATTATGGGATTGCATGTGATATGATTACTGCACTCTGCCATAACTTGTTGATTTGATAAGTTTTTCTGATTGAAATTTTTGCATGCATCTTAATCTATTGCTATTTAAAACTAACATTATGGATTCAAGAACATTGTATGCAAAATAGTGATTTGTTTACAGGAGAACAACAAGTATGGGGCATAACTCTATTCGCAGCATGACCACACTATTGCAACTAACAGAAGAGGCTCAAGCAACTCGCAAACGTAAACAACTGTTCAGACATGATGTGCTTGCGTGGATTCCACCTTTTGCATCACTTGCAAAACGAACTCTACCTACATTATCTTCAACAAATGCCAGTACATATATGTCATTCCAAATTTTTCTTTTTGGAGGTAAAACTTGAGGTAAAATAGTATAATTTTCAGATTTATTACGAATTTAGAAGAATTTAATGAAAATCCATTTTGAGCATTATTTATCGTCCTTTATTCCACATCTTTACCATTTCCCATATTTTTCAGCGGCATATCCTCTTTCAGTTTTGGGGGAATATTGCTTTCATTCATTTCTTTCTTATGTCCATGTCATTCCTATCCTTTATCATCCATTACTATTCTTATTCATTCTCAACACCTCACTTATTCCATGATTATTTTACACCAAGCATCGAATTCAACATATGGTAGCAACCACCTCAATTTGTTTTCTAGCATCGCATGAGGCCATGCTAATTTTTCAGAGAGGGGGAGAAATTGCTACTCATGATGGATGTTTTTTTTTGCTTTCTTTCTCATTTAAGGCATACAATTTCAGTGCAGAAATTGATTTCCCTAATATTTTTAAAACTATGAACTCACTTCTTGTGATTTCTAGATAACACAGATGTATCATTAAAATACACAAACCCATATCATTTCAAGTTAAATTGGTTCATAAAATTTCGGAAATCATGCACTCTCACCTACAGCCATTTTGTTTATATCTCATGATCTGTGCATCAAAACGATCTGATTTTTGGATCATAGAGGCATTCATATATTACAAATCCACTTGCAACATTTCAACAAAATCTAGCTTGTAGTTTTTGGGAAAATGGTTAATGAAGGTTGATGTCACTTATATCATATTTTGTTGTAACTTCATATGCACATAACTTAAACGTAAATGTAAAAATTGTTATGCCTTCATCAAGAGTGCTAAAAGTGAATATTCATTAATTAAGGAAGAATTCATTTGTTCTATCCATTTCATGAGCTGGGATGAACAAATTTTTTTATTGCTTGGTTAACACATAGGTTTTGTCTTTGGGTTGCATGAGGACATGCAACATATTCAGTTTTTGTTGCATGAGGACATGCAATATATTCAGTGTGGGGGTGTGTTGGGCCGTGGATATGACCACCTTTTTAACACTTATTTCATCCATTTTTACTCTTCTCTATTATATCATTTGTTATAATTTATCATTTAAATCCATTTTATAAATGATTTTATGCTCTTATGGATGATTATTATTTATCTTCATTTATTTCTAATAAATTGATGATTATGAATGATTTTATCAATGATAGTTTCAATAAATTAGTTGTAACATTATTTACCATTTTTAACCTTCAAGATAATTTCTAGATTGAAAATTTGACCATTAAATGAGTCAACTCGGAAATTCGCAGGAATAACAAGTGACAGTATTGCGGTTGCAATGCTGGGCAAATGAATAACAATATGGAAAATCCGAAACATGGGTTTTGTCCAAAACGGGCCCAATTAACTTTATTAAAGAATGGTTTGCCCAAATTCGACTTGTACTGAGAGAAACACAGGGTTTTTTGAGCACGATTTTCTCAGATTTGTTGTTGCGGCCGTCCTTCAAATCTCAGCAGCAAAGCCAAATTAGTCTTGCTCTTGTTGAGAGATGGATGGAAATATATCTTCTTGTTGATTAATTGGTTGGAAACAATCCAATTTTGTAATAATGATCCTATTGCAATTATTACAGTTGTAACCAGTCTCTGCTCTCTTTGTATTTAAATTAGAACAGAGATTAGAGAGGGGGATGACTTTGGGAGGGATTCGAATGATGGAATTGAGGATGAATTAGAGATTTAGAATTGAGGATGGCAGAGAGAATGGATAATGGCTAAGATATGGAGAGATTTCTTATTGTAATCCACTGTAACTCTGCTTTGATATTTTAATATAAATCTGGTTGCCATTCCATCTTTGATCCTGAAGTAACCCAGCAGCATCCGCTGGCAGCTAAAGACCCAACCTCTCGTGGATTGTGTTGTTGTTGTATATTATATTTGTAGTTTATGCGTGATTTTGCTTATCAGCTTGAATCGGTAATCTGGTGTGTTTTGTTATCTTATATTGCAGCTCTGTTATATTTCATATTTCATTCTCTGCAACAAGAAAGTCGTAATGTGCATTCTAACGTATTGCTATTCCTTTAAAGTCGTTAATGTAACATTGTTGTTCTCTACATAACGCTATTGCTATTTAATTGTAGAGTAATCAAATTGTAACCTTCTTAAGCTGGTATTACCGTATTTTTCTATGGTTTATACTTCATACGATTGCTATTCAATTGACATTGTGGTTCCATTATAAATTGTAATCATTACCCTTTCTAACCAGGATTAATACTTGCGGTATCAGACTCAGATTACTATTAATGTGTGCCTGTGTTAAGTTATTATGCATTTGTATTTGGCTTTCCAACGTTGTTTCATATTATATCATTAATCAATGCTGTTCTATTTTCGTGTGCTATCCGATTTATTCTTAGAGTAAAGATTGCTATTAATTTGGCTTTGTTGTTGTTCATTTCCATTAATTAGAGTTTGTTGTTCAGATTCCTTTAATTACAGTTTGATGCCCATTTACTTTGTTGTTAATTTATGTTGATTAATTGCAGTAGTTGGCTTTTAAAGAGTTTTCCTAGTTTACTTTCAATAGTAGCTTTAGTTCAATTTCAATTTCCTTTTAATTGCTTTAAAGCAGGACTGTCAACTGTAGAGAACATTGGATTGCTTCCTCATTCCCAGATTGATTGTCTTGTTCTGGTTTGATTTCAATTGCATCAATATCCAGAGGAATGAGTTATTGCTACTGTATCCTCGATTGATGGTTGTTTGAGTGAATGATTTAGTTTAGAATATTTCAGTTTCTTGTTCACTGCTCCATTTCAGGTTTGTTGTTCTATTTCATAATTGTTGTTCCATTTCTTATCTATCATTCCATTTTCTGTTATTTTCATTATTGATTGCTTTGGTGTGCAGAACGATCTGAAACTGTAGTGGGCATTGGCATTTGCTGTCTAGTCCCTAGATTGATGATCTGTTCCTTGATTACTTTTGGTTACACCAGTTTCTAAAGGGATGAGTTATTGTAACTGGACCCTTGACTGATACATTGCTTATTTTTCCAAATAAATGATTTAGGCTTCAAGGTATTTTGTTGTAGTTAGATTTCTTTCCAAGAATTCATTTACTTTTGCATTTTAAGCACTATACTACAGAACATTACTCTTGAGTAAATAGCTGCCTCAGACTGAATACACTCTTGAAATAAAAAGTCGTCCCTGGGTTGACAATTAATGTGAGGTAATTAGGAGTTAAAAAGACACCTTTTTATTGCTCCACTGATCTCTTAACTAATTTTCATCAAAAACTTCTCAACTTCTAGGGCTAATTGCAAAGGATTCTATAAGGACCACATAATCTTCATATGCACCTTCTATTAATGGACAATTTAATCCATCTGCAAACTAATTCATGATTCCTTATTCACTCTCTTGACTTTGCAACTCTAACTTTTATCCATATTCCACTGCTCCCACCAATTATATTTATAATTCCTTAATCTCAAGTGAGTAATAATCACTCTTTGGAGGTATTTAATTCCCTAACATAGAAATGTTGGTGATTTTCTCAATCCACTCAATCAAATTTACCATGTTATTTAGTTCAAGGATAAGCAAGCAACTTTTTCTTGACCTATTATGCCCTCTTCATTAATCTTGGTTTATTTCTAGAATTAGAAGATTTATCTTATTCTCCATAATTTCTACTTCCATCTTTGGCACCTTTTGGAAATATTATCTACTACTCCAATTTAATTGTACCCATCCTCTTCATCATTTGTTGTGTCCAATAGTGTCCAGAGGGTTGACCATAATGTGCTAAGGAACCTGCTATATTAATCTAATATAATGGTCCGCAGGATCGCAAAATGTACCCATACTCGTTCAGAGAAGATTTTGGAAGTTTACTCTACTGTGATACTCTTCTTGAAGGATACCAATATATCCATGTTAGAAAATCTGTCCAAGACCACAAATACACAATTATTACCATGCTTAGTAGAAGGGAGGCCAGACATATAGTCCATGGAGATGGATTCCCACAGTTGGATGGGAGTAGGAAGAGGAGTGTACAAGCCTTACTTCTTAATGGTTGGCTTGGCAATGGCATAGGCAGTGCAAGATATGGTATATTTCCCAACATCCAGTCAGATTTTGAGCCAATAAAAGTACTTTTGTAGTACAACCACACTTTTCTCCAAACCAAGTCGACTTCCTTCCATCCCTAGACTAATGGTTAGATGGAGTTCATCAATAAGATGATAGTGCACATACTTCTCATGTACAACTAAAGGCATGCATGAATTTGGGATGAGAGTCTTCCCTATGTGCCACATAGTTATAATAGAGCTCTCCATAGCTTGATTGGTCGTAGTCCATTTCATGTGGGTCTAGGATTTCAACCATTGTGTCTTATTGATGTTTCCATGCCTCATGTGACTACATAGCCATAATCCACATATGTATTGTCTAAGGCTAATAAAGCAACCAGATTTTTTTAACACAACCAACACATTCGCTAGCATGTTCACGACATCTTGGAGAAGTCAAATGCCAAGTACAAGCAACCACAAGATCAACATCGGGTGCCACACAAGTTTTAGGTGGGTGAAAAAGTTTGGTTGCATTTTCAGAAATAACGCCTTACTAGAGCCCATCAGAAGCTTAGAGCACTCCGATATGGTCCTTACATCATTACCAAGGCTATGGAATACAATTCTTTTGAGTTCAACATTCCCCCATGTTACACTGAAATTTGTCACCATGACTATCTGCAGTTAATATGGCTCCATCAATAGTCATATTATCCTCCT
>APFE031646012.1:0-107375 GCA_000404065.3 Pinus taeda | reverse complement strand
CATCACTCATCTGTTTATAATTACATCACTCCATCTTAGGAAGATAAATTAACCATAAACAACACCCCCAAACGACAAAAAGCTTTAAGAGGTTGCTTAAGTACATATAGTACACCTTCACTTCATCAGCTTACAAGCCCCGGGTTGAAAATTAATGACATCAATTTAGGAACACTAAATTGACTAAACACCTATGTTATACAAAATCAACATGAATGAAAAATATTGAAAACTACTTAATCATGAAAAGAATGCATGAAGAAAAATTTAATTGGAAATCACACAATTTTGGATAGCAAGATACTTTATACATGTGTAGATAAATGAAATAGATGTGAACAAATTTATCACAAAATTGGTACAATCTAGGGGTACATGGGACTATACCCAGGTTGTTGACTGAGGTCGACTCGGCTTGGGAACTAACCCTGGACCTGATAAATTCATAATAATTGTAGACTCTATATTTTAAATGATAAGCACGACCATTTCCAATAAGAAGATATTCATATTTAAATTTTCTAATATTAACAATTAGCAAACTTACCAACCTAATTCCATAAACATGTTGAAACACTATGAGAGAAAATAAATTTGCAATACTTATATAATTCTTCACTCTCACACTCGCTTTTTAGTAATCATAAAATATGTGTGTACACATATCTTCTCCTAGCCAAGAAGATGAGTCTTATATTGTATCTTCCCCTAGTTTGTTCCACATTGAGTGTAGTTCTTGATAAAATAAGGAAATCTTAGAAATAACCTTGGCCTTCTCAATACATATATGGTGCATAGTCTTCTCCGTCTTCTCTGCCAGGGGTGAAGACCGGATCAGCCCATGTTTGATGTCAGTTGCATGCACATGAATCCTCTAATTAATAGAGCACCGACTTTCACCAACATAGGGGGTCCCACAAGAACAATGAATAGCATAAACACCATTCATGTCCTTACGGTCAACAGGGTCTCTTACAAATCTTAGGGAGCTATGAATGGTGTTGAGGGGTCTAAAGGTTGAGGAAATATTATGCTGCATAAGGATTCTCACAGTGTTGTTAGTGGTACCCTTGATGAAAGGGTGATGCATGCGTTTTGATCTTTAAGGTCTTTCTTAACCTTGGGACATTTTCTAGCTTTGGTGCCTACTATATCCATTATTAATAAAAACATCAAGACTCAAATACAACTATGAATAGTGACACTAGTTAGATTCCTCAACGCTTCCTCTTAACTAGGGAGATATCTATAATTACATATATAGAGAGGTACATGGAAGATATCAAAATGATATGCTTTATGAAGATTAACAAAACACAGAGAACTACATATTAGATACCTCACGAGGGTGCTCTAATTTGGTGGTACTAAAATGGACTCAAGCTTTAGCCACTCTAGGTACGATGAGGATTTTAAGATCTACCACCAACCCATGGATCTTGGTGTGTATCCAATGTGAGAGGTCTACTAACATTGCCACCCTCCCTACTTCGAGATCTAAACATCAACACATAGGTTGGCCAGATTTCCTCCCAAGAATCTTGCCATAAGATGCTTGTAACACCCTCCTCCCACATCCACCCAAGCAACCAGTCTGTCGGGGTAAATATGCGACAAGAGGCGACTATGATATGATTCGAACTCCTAAGTCACATTAAGGAAGTGGAACCGATACAAACACACCATACAGACATTCAACATCATCAACAAAACCCTCACAGGATAAGTCAGCCACTCAGACAGTGTGTACATGGGTCCCACTGTTGTTTTAGGTCTCTCGGGCCGTATTCACTCTCATGCTATGGGAAAGGGAGCAACCATCAACCTAAAGTCACTCTCATAGGCATGCCTGCGAGCAACTATGGACAAAAATTTTCAATGTTGTGCTAGTGACGCTAAGGTTTGAGCCAATTTTTCAGGGTCAGAGGTTAGGACATTGCCCATAACTGATCCATCTCTTCAAATCAGTAAAGTAACATGGAAATGAAACTACTAAATAAAATACTTGTTTAAGACCTTGACTGGATCCCTACTAGCCATGACAGGCATTTCATCAAACATATCATCGACATGTAATCTACATGTGTAAATAACAGAGTTAAGTGTAGGGATATCATACTTATCTAAGAATCACTATGAGCCATTGTTCCCTCATATCATTTGCTGCATTATCATCTATTAGGTCATAAACACATTATCCATTTACATACAAGTAAAAACATGTTGAAATCCATACATAACTACTGTCATAAAATGCATACATAACCAACATAGTAGGGATAGAAATAACAATGAAATCACAACCATATAAACAACATATAATCCATCATAATGCTCATAGAGATAAAAAGAGAAATAACCATTCATTACTAATGAAAAATCCAAACCCAGAATGGGACTTCCACGTTCGACCCGACAGTAGAATGGTTGATCCAAATATTTCTTCAACCATTTAGCCCTATGCCATAATATAAGAATGAATGTGGGATCTCATAGAACACATCAATAAAAAATCATCTAGGGATTCGAGAGGCCATCCACCTCAACCCATGAAACAACGATTCCACCTTACGGTTAGACATCACAAAACCATCATGAGATTGGTTTCCATCCAATCCTTCTAAGGCTTCGAGAGCATTTGTCCAACTAAGGGTTCAAGGACTAGTAACTCAACCCACAACTTATACAGGGCTTTCATGACATAGTAACTTAGCACACCTAGGGCTTCTAGAGAATTTTTCCAACCAACACTTTGAGGACTAATAACTCAGCCCAAGCTATTATAGGGCTTCGAGAGCGTTTGTGCAACCAGGACTCCCAAGACTAGTAACTAAACCTAAGGTAAGGAAACATGAGAACCAACCAAAACAAAACAATGAAAGTAAACCCACAATCACATCACTATCTAGGAAATGATAAGGCTAGGCCCTCCACTGTCAATCTTGACCATCCTCCATGCCAATGACAAATCATAACCAAGAAACCACATGCATGTGTCATGCATGTCATAAATAGTGAGGAAAACATACATGCAACTCGGTACCTTCAAGCAAATCCCACTGTAGCTAGTAATCCTAGATGCCTTCTTTCAATTTAGAGCTCTTCCTTTTCCTTCTTGCTTCAAAAATCCATGTATACCACACTCTCGAAGAGATTTCCAAGAAAACTCTAAGTATCAAAGAGTATGAGAGAGAGAGAGTTAATGGGAGAGCTCCAAAACTGAGGTGATCATGTCTTCAGTGACCAATCTTGCCAACTCATCCTCAGAAGCCTTTTTACTAAGGAGGCTTCTATTTTTTTCATTTTCCATTATTTTCCTTCATTTTCCTCCTCACATGCAACGTGTGACCTTTCACCTTCCTTTTCTCCTAATTTCCATTTTTTTCATAAATAAATGTGCCAAAATACCTTTTTGCCTCTTTAATGCCTTAGCCATTTCCTTCTCCAAATTCTTTAGCCATAATAAATCAAATCAACACCCATTAGGATGCTTCCCCCACCATTCATCTTGGAATATGTGTCGCATCATCTGTGGCATTTATATTGTTTTACATGGAATTTTCATGATGGCTCTTACAATGCTTCATCTCTCTTAATCAACTAAATCAGATATATCCACCAATCCAAGCATGCTTCAAATGTTTAATTTTTATGGAGATATCCTGCACAATCACAACCCTAATGAATAACAAACTTTCAAATGCATATATACAAGTAAACATAAACCTTTGGGGTCCTCAATCATTTTGATGTTTCTTATATTATCTTCAATCTTATCTGAAGTTTTTCTTTTCTATTTCTTCAACAACGGAAAATACAACCTCAATACTTCTCAAGTATTTCTAAACATCTATCTATAGTACTTTCATTCTTCGGTTTCATTCTCACTTCAAGGTATTAATTAGGACTACCACAATATGCCTTCCCTCTCAATTTGGGGAGATCAACAACTTGATAACTTCTGAGCAACTTCGTTCTCTCAAGACTTCATTTCATTCTTATGGCATTGAAGTCTTCTTTATCTTCATCATTCTCATCCTCCCATGTGGAATCTTCAGCGGATAAGTTCTTCCACTTGATGAGATACTCTCAAATTGATCGATTTCGTTGCTGTCGAGTTCTTGTTTAGTGACTGCTTCCGGTTCCAATATGATTTTTCCTTCCTCGTCAATTTCTTGAAATATTGTTTGAACTGGGAGCTTGTCAGCTATAAACTTCTTTAGACATGAAACATGGAAAACTCAATGCACTCGGGAAGTTGCAGGAAGCTCCAATTTGTATGCCATAGTACCAATCTTTTGCAACACCTTGTACAGACCATAATAATTTGGTGATAATTTATTATCCTTCTTAGCTTGCTTGAGAGACATTTGTTTATATGGTTGTAGTCATAGGAATACTGAGTCACCTACATCAAAACTTCTTTTGATATGATGTTGATTTGCATGTTATTTCATTCTATTCCACGCCAATGTGAAGTTATCCTTGAAGAGTTGGAGAACTTGTTGTTGATGCTCGATGTGATGTTCCGCTGCTTGAACCTTAGAATTTTATCTTAAATATGACGTGATGGATGGTGGATGATATCCATAAAGTGCCATGAATGGGGTTGTTTTTGCTGCAGTATGGAAGGAAGTGCTATACCACCATTCCGCCAAAGGCAACTATTTGACCCATTGTGTATGTTTATCAGATACAAAACAACGAATATATCCTTCCAACCATTTGTTTACTATCTCAGTTTTCCCTTCAGATTGAGGATGATAAGATGAGCTATGAGCTAGTTGAGTACCGAGACAAGAAAATAATCTTGTCAAAAAATTTCCAGTGAAAATGGGATTTGTGTTGTTTACAATAATCTTTGGGTTTTTTCCATGTAGCTTTTGAATTGTTTCCATAAATGCAGTGGAAATAGTATTGGCTTTAAATGGATGTGATAATGCACAAAAGTGTGCATACTTGGTAAGTCTGTGATAAAATCCATTGAAATCTCCTCCAAACATTGGCTTGGAATGGATAAAAGTTGTAATAGACCTGGAGTCTTAATTGTTTCAACTTTATTTTCTTGGAAAACCAAACATTCCACCATAAACTTTTCAATATTTGATTTAAGGCCATCCCAAAAAGTTCCTTCTTAACCCTGTGGTAAGTTTTTAAAAATCTTGAGTGTCGTCCTAAGGGAGAAGTGTGCAATTCCATAAGAATCTTTTGTTTGAGTTGGGAATTCTTACATAGGTATAAGTGATATTTGTACCATAACGAATTATTTTTCTAGCTAAATGTATCAGATGTTCTAGGATCTTGTTGTAACTTTGGAATGAGTGCCCACACTTCTTTGTTATTCTTCCATTCATCCCTTGCTTTTTTTATCCAATCTGGTTGGATAATAGAAATGGCGCACAATAATGCTTCCACATCCTCATGCTTTCTTGAGAGTGCATCTACCACAATATTTTTCTTCCATTTTTGTAGATGATTTCAAAGTCATAACCAAACATCTTTGTGACCCATTTTTGTTTCTCTTCAAAGGATAATCCTTGTTCTAAAAAGTATTTAAGACTATCATGATCCATTTTTACTTTGAAGTGTGTTCCCATTAGGTAGGGTCACCATTTCTTAAGTGCATGTAGTATTGCCAACATTTCCTTCTCATAAATATCTGTGTAAATAATTTCCCTTGATTGGATGACTTTCAAAAGCAATGGATCTTTCATCTTGCTTTAAAACAACACCAATTCCATTTCTTGAAGCATCACATTCCACAATAAAGGTTTTTGTGAAGTCTGGCATAGCTAACTTGGCACATTTCCTTTTTAAGATGTTCGAAGGCCTTTGTTGATTCTTGAGTCCATGAAAATGCATCTTTCTTCAATAATGTTGTTAGAGGTGCTACTATTCTCTCGTAATTCTTAACAAACTTGTAGGAATACCCTGTCAACTCGAGGAATCCTTGTAAATGCTTTATGGATGTGGGGATTTTCCATTCCTTAATGGCTTTATTTTTGCTATGGTCTACCTTAACACCTTCATGAGATACAATATGACCCAGATATTCCACCTTTTGTACTCCAAAGAAACATTTGGATCTTTTTGCACATATTTGTTTCTCCTCTAATAGTTTGAGCACCCTGTCAACATGTTCAACATTGTCCTTCCAAGACTTGTTGTAGATTAGTATATCATCAAAAAATACTAACACAAATTTTCTAAGGATGGGTTTGAGAATGGAAGTCATCAAACCTTGAAATGTAGAAGGTGCATTGGTAAGGCCAAAAGGCATGACCAAAAATTGATAATGACCCTCATGAGTTCTAAATGTTGTTTTCAGAATGTCTTCAGTCTTCATTATGATTTGATGATATCTTTAATGAAGATCCAACTTGGTGAAGTAAATTGATCCATGTAATTCATCCAATAATTCATCAATGACAGGAATGGAAAATTTATCTTTAATAATGAGCTTGTTGAGCTCCCTATAATCTGGACACATGTGCCATGATCCATCCTTCTTGTGCACCAATACTACTGTAGGAGAGAAAGAACTTTGACTAGGTTGAATTATACTAGCCTCTAGCATTTCTACAAGCATATGTTCAATTTCACTCTTTTGGACATAGGGATATCTGTACTGCTTGATGTTTGGAGGAACACTTCGTGGAATCAAATGAATAGCATGATCATGATCACAAATAGGTGGGAGACCTTTGGGAGTCTCAAATGCCTTGGAATGATTGTCCAAGACTTTTTGGAGATCTGGAGAAATAGATGATTTCAACGTGGGAACCTCTAACAAACATAATTGTGCAGTTTACACCTCGTTGTTCCTTCTTTAGAAGCTTTTTCATACTGTTAGAGCTTATTATCTTTCCTGGTTTCCCTGCAATACCCCTTAATTCAACTTCCTTTCTTTCCGCACAAAATTTCATGAAAATTTCTTTAAAATTAAAAGATATTGTACCGAAGGATTGTAGCCATTGGACTCCTAGTACAACATCAACACCACCCATTTGAATGGAAAGCATTTGGCTATTCAATACATATTCTCCCATGGATAGCTTGATGTTATGGCACTTTCTAGAGCAATTTATGGTTCCTCCAGTTGCAACCATCACTTGACACTCTGGTGCTATATATAGGAAACAATTCAATTTCTTTGCTATCTCACATTGAATAAAATTATGGGTACTTCCTGAATCAATCAACACTATTACCTTTTTCTTCTTGATATGTCCTTCTATCTTGATAGTTTGAGGAGTGGTAATTCTAACCAATGCATTACAAGATATCATTGGATTCATTTCTTATTTATCTAGGGTTTGTTCCTGGAGTATATCCTCTTCTTTTGACATTTCTTGTTCCTTTTCTTCCTCCTCTTCACAATCTATGTAGAATAATTTCTTCTCAGCACACTTATGACCTTTACTGTATTTGCTATCACAACTATAACAAAGCCCTTTTTATCTCTTTTCTTCCAATTTTTTTGGTGTCAACCTTGTAGGTTGTGGAAGGCTATGGGAAAAAGCACTTCCATATTTATAGTTGTGAGTAATAGGCTTCCTGGTTGCCATAATTATGCTTTACATTCTTCTTGCTAACCAGAATGCCTTCTCCTATGAATCGAGTTCCCAAAGGTGAACCTCATGTTGGATATTATCCTTTAAAGTCCCTATGAACACATCAATCCTATGCTCCTATGGAATATCTTTTACCCTTATGTTCAATTTTTGGAAGTGCTTAATGTGCTCTATCCTTGAACCCTTTTGTTTGAGATTTATCAATTGGCTAGAAAAGGTGTTGCTTTTTGTATCCTCATAATGTGCTATGATTTCTTCTGTAAAAATTTCCCAAGTGACAATTTGTTTATGAGAGCAAAGCCACCGATACCATACACACTGATTTGGTTCCAAATATAAAGTTGAAATACGTACCTTTTATGTGTTTTACACATTATGGAGATCGAAAAATTGCTCCATTTGTAGTATCCATGTTCTGGGATCCTTGCCATCAAACTTCCTCATATCAATTTTTGGAACATGGTGGGTCTTCAATCCAACATTAGAGTCTATTGAAATCATGATTAACATTTCTTTTGTTCTCATATTGAGTTTCCTTTACTACCCTTTCACCATTAGTGACCATTTCTTGTAGCAACTTATTCAAATTTATCTTCAATTCTTCCATCTTATCATCCATTCCATTCATCTTAGTGTCCATGCCATCCATCTTAGCTTCCACGCCATCCATCTTAGCTTACACACCATCCATCTTAACTTGCATGCCATTCATATTAGCTTCCATGCCATCCATCTTAACTTGCATGCCATTCATATTAGCTTCCATGTCATTCATCTTGGCTTCATTTACCTTTAGTGAGAGTGAAATTTGTTGTACTTGGTCTTGTAATTTTGATATATCATGTTGCATTTCTTCCTCTTCTTCCTCAGTCATGCTAGAGCTTTCAAGTTGCTTACTAGGTATTTCCATTTTATTTCTTCGGGGCATTAATTAATTCTAATAATTCTTCACTATTCCCTTTGAATTCCTTCAAACTATTTTTCAAACCAATCTTATGCAAAATTTTAAAAAAACTACACGCCTTGTTTTTTCACTTTGTAAGAGCTCGATAGTGAATATGTTGTATCTTTGTAACTGTGGATCTCGAATATCTGAAATCTCGTCCTGTGGTAGCACCTTGAGTCCTCTTTCTAAGCCCATAAGTCTGATCAAGATTGGATTCTCCATGGAAGAGTTATGCCAAATCTCCCATGGTGACCTGATTATAGACTAGTTCAGTAGAACGATCTTGTACGATGTGCCACATGTCATTGTTTTGACCTTTGCACCTAAAACTGATACATAGAAAACTACAGGCCGTCCTCTTTCTGCAACTTTTGACGAAATTTTATGTTGATGCACAAAACGAAAGTTATGATGATTTTTCCCAGGTCACCTGTTTGGAATGTAATTTGGGAGTCTACAAAAACCCTAACTTCCTCAGATCATATCTCTGCAAATATAGCGAGACAAGCTCGGAAATTTGGACCCAAAGTTCAGAATGATTTCGGCTCAAATGGGTT
The DNA here is from genome assembly GCA_000404065.3 of Pinus taeda. Classification (NCBI taxonomy): domain Eukaryota; kingdom Viridiplantae; phylum Streptophyta; class Pinopsida; order Pinales; family Pinaceae; genus Pinus; species Pinus taeda. Next base: position 98,298 of record APFE031646012.1, on the reverse strand, counting down.
TTTTGTGTAGCTTTTGAAACGTCTCAAACGAAAAGTTATAGCTAAAATTCCATGATGACCTCTTTGGAGCAGCGAAACCCTAGAATCCAAAGCTCTCATACCAAATGTTAGGAAACCAACTCACAAAAATATAGAAAAGATAGATCAACGCCTTAGAATTCAGCCTCTTAGAGGGGAAAACCTCCTTTACATTACACAAATGAACAATTCTTGGATGATACAAATGACTAAACCTCCCTTCTATATATAGCAGTCTAAGGGATCACAATATAATCAAGCCAACATAATAGTAATAACATAAGGGCACAAAAATAACAATAATGGGTTTCTATGGGGCATACTAATAACAATATGGGGACAATAGGGGCACAGTAATAACAATAAGGGATACAATGGCAATAGTAATGGGGGAATCACTAGTATTATAGGGGCCTAACATATTCATAATATGCCCTCCCTCTAAACTTGCCGAGATCAAAAACTTGATAAATTCGGAGCGACTTCATTCTTTCAAGACTTCATTTCATTGTTATGGCATCGAGATCATCTTTATCCTCATCATTTTTATAGCTTACTACATCATGCTCATTATCATATTTAATTACAAACATCTCCAAAACCTTGAAGATTATGTATGCGCAGATCTGTAACAACAAGTACAACCAAATAAAAATATACAGAAACACAAAGAAAACTATAATATGTTGATCGTGTCATTACAATGGAAGCATCAAATCATTCTTTCTTTAAATATCTACACCTAGTTAGGTTCATAATCAATAAGGGTAATATATTTTATATTATAGACTTCAAATTCTTACTAGGGTTTTGTCATAAACCCTTGACTCCATATTCGTGACACAAAGCCTTAGATATCAACAATTTAATCAAATAAAAATCCTACTATACATCTAAGGTTTCAACAACATAGTTTTATATTTACATGTGAGACTCTAGTGGGGTTTGTTGCACACCCTTAGATTTTATCATCAAGGCTAAATTAATTGATAACAAAATCATCATTTCCTAGAATATCAATCTCTACTATGGTTTTGTCACAAACCATAGATTTCACAAACCAAAACATGAGTGTCAACAATTGCATATACATATCTAGGATTCGTTTCACATCAATAACTACTAGATACACTATAGACACAAACATCAAACAATTCAAGCTAGGGTTTTGATCAAACAAATGAATATATACCTATGGTTTCATTCATAGGATCCCAATATAACTATTACAAGGGTTTTTCTTATAAACCCTAATTTACCAAACCCTAACAATCTAGGGTTTTTATTATATAACTTGAACATTAACAACAAACATTAAAAGGAGTAGGGTTTTTACCACAACATTATCAAAACATTCAAAAGAATAGGATTTCTAGACTCGATCAAAAATCCCTAACTAGACTAGGGTTTCATTTATTAACATTTACATACCCTTAAAACAAGAGGCTAGGGTTTTACAACGAACCCTAAGATTTAGGGTTTCACAAGAATGATCAAATGATAGCATATCGAGGGTAGATTAAATTCAATTATTAATCACCCTAACAATAATATTTAATATTTAAAACCCCATACATAACATTGTGAGTAATGTAAAGAAAATTTTAAAAGAGAATGAACATACATTTTCTATGAAGAGAACTTCTTAACAAAACTTGTAGGACATCAAATCTTGTTGAACTTACTTTGCAACAAAATTGCTTCCATGCTTTAGGTCTATCGTTTGAAGTCTCCATAACCTCTCAGCATTAAACTAACTTTCCTAAGAAAGGATAACATATAATGAACATGTTCTTCGCATACAATATACAAAAATCTTGATGTGAGGAGGAAACCAAACATGAAAAGATGAAACAAAAAACAAAACACTTATCTTTTTGTAAAATGGTGGAGGCTCCCTCTTAATTTAATCTTTCTAAGGGACACCTACAACTTATTAAAATAATTCAAAAATGTTCTAACACAACATGTTAGACCTACAAACTCTAGAAATCAAAACCTAAAGGGAAAAAATACAAAACTTAGAATAGAAGACTAAGAAGGATATGCAAGAAAAGAATTTGTAGTATAAGTCTTTGACTTCTCATTCTTCAGCCTTATTCTTCTTAGTTGGAGCTTCATTGGTGATATTTTTTTGTCCCCTATCTTTCTTCTTATTTCTTGGATTCTCATGACTTTGACTTTTGTACTGACCCATCTTATGACAGTTGGAGCATTCAATCTTGGATAGGTCAACTTTATTCTTTGGTCCTTTGAACTTATTAAAGGTTCCCTTCTTCTTGTGATGAGAAGAATGGGCTTTAGAGTTATTTTATTCTTCGTTCTCCTTCTTCATGTTTACTAATGATATTTTGGCTTCTTTTTTACTTCATGGATTCCACATTTGTTTGAATGTTGGAATATCTTTCCAACTCCTAACTCGCGATGCAAAAGCACTCCAAGTTTTTGGTATTCCTATAAGAGTAGTAATTACAAGCTCATTTTTTGGTGCAAATTCATTTATATCTTGGAGTTCATCTCTTATTCTATAAATTCTTGCAAATATGATGATACACTATCATCTCTTTTCATTTTTATTGTCCTTAGTTCATTATTGAGGATTACTATTTCACTAATGTTTTTGATAGTGAACAATTTAGAGAGAGCCTCATACATTTATTGAGTGGAGTCTATGTTGGATATATATGGAATTAGGTTGTCCTTTACTCCATCTACTATTACATTAATAACCAAGATTTCGGTTTATCTAAAATTCTCTTTCCCTCCTTCATCTGTAGGCCTCTTGACTTTTCCTTTAACTAGTTCTAACACCTTTTGCTTTGTGAGGATAAGTTCTATCCTCTTTTTCCATGCCCTCTAGTTGGGGGCTCTTTCTAGTTTGTTTTATCCCTTCATTGAGTTTTTCATATTTCTATATTCTACTCCTTGTGACCTTTTTCTTGAAACCATTATATCTCTCTTTTCAATAGATCTTCGATCTACCTTTTTCAATCTTCTCACCTTAGCTCTAATACCATGTTAGAATATGAGAAAGGCAGAAATATTTTCTTATGTTGATAGTCACTGTGATATCTTAGAGTTCTTATTAAATTTCTTATGCTCTTTTATCTTTGTTTCATCAAGTAATTATCAAAATCAAAACATGAAGACAAAATACATGAGATGTAAGCACTCTACTAGCGATAAAACTCCTCTATAGGGGAAAACCAAGCGAAACTCTTCCACTATAAAATTCATGTTGAGGTAGACCAAGACCCTAGATCCATACACCTTCCTCCTCGACTAAGTTAGCCCTTCAATATCATTCAACAACCTTCAATAGTATCTTCTTGTACAACAACTAGAACCCACCAACAACCAAAGAAATTTTGGCCCCAACAACTCCACAATTTTGGCCCTCGACCCCTCAGCAACTCAGCAGCTTCACACATGTGTGTGAGAGAGATAATTTAGACTTCTGGTGCTTGATAGGTACCTCCTTATCCTTCGATAGCCTTCTCCTCCTATTCTCTTGAATTCCACACTTTTTCTCGCCCTAGAAGTTACAGATTGAACTTGATGAGTGAATGCTCCAAATGAGGTCAAGTTGCTACATTTATATAGGATATTAGGCCCCTCATTTTAGACCCACTTGTCTAGACTTGGTGGAGGAGGCTTAGAAGACCTAATTTACATCAAAATAAATTTGTTTCTTGATTCATAATTCCCAAGAAGGGCCTATTACATTATGACATGGAAAAGGACACTTGAGATCAATCCAAGAAGCCTACAATAGAGGCTTTGAGCTATAAACAATTGACCTAACCATGAAACCCATGCTTTAATATATCAATTTCCTTTTCTTTATTTTGACAAAAACATTAAATCAAGACTCAAATAAAGGTCACATTTAAAATAAAATTGATCTTACAACCTACAATGAAGGAGATGTGATACTTCATGGATGTTTAACATAGACAAAGCCAACATATGGTATTTGAAAAATAAATACTAATAAAAAAAAGTATTCAAGTGTTAGCCACAAACAAAATATGTCAATTTCAATACAGAGTCAACTGATATATGTAATTGTTTCATACTGATGCGCACATTGAGTAAATAAGAATAAAATATTTGTGGTAGATGTTGTCACTTGACATTATATTTAAAAATATATAATAATATCTACCTTAAGAAATTAAAAAATATCCACCTTAAAAATATAAAATAATATCTATATTAACAAATTAAAAATTATTCATATTAGATGTACCAAGATCACATAAATCAAATCTCTTGAGGTATAAACTTTTTCTCAAACTTTACACTCAAAAAGAGGTTTGCATTTAGAGAAATTTAATTTCTCTAATGGTCAGTGGTAGATTGAAAATTAACATAGATCTATGTTAGTTTTATATCAATTATATATCTATACAAAAAATACAATATTATTTTCTAATTCTTAATATGACATTCATAAAATATTAAATAAAATATTTTAATATATAGCACATATATGAGAAACATATAACAAACAATCTAACAAATATATTAACAATTATTTTCAACTATTTCAATATCAAATAATTGGAAATAAAAAATGATACTTTTGAAATTATTAATAAAAATTTATACCAATTTTTAATTTTACTAAAAATTTATACCAATTTTTAATTTTACTAGTAAAAACTTTTAAATCTCAATAAAAAATCAAATATTAGAAACACAAATAAACATTCAAACAATAAATAAACTAACCACACTTATTGTAAACACATAATCATCAAAGTCGTTGTGCCTTATTATAAATCGACACTCGTCAAACTAGCCCACGCATATTATAATCCGATGGTCTCAGAGTGACCGAGGCCTTTTTATAACACGAAAAAAATGTTATTGTACGTCCTAATTAAAGCCTTGCAGTGTTATTGCACGTCTTATTAACTTCCAAAGCAAACGTAAATAGTAACGGAGTCTGACTTTATCAGTAACGGAGTCAACATCGCCGGGCGGCGCTTACATCTAGGGTCTACACATCAAGTAATATTACATTCAAACAATTTTAGGATTAGTAACGCAATGTTAGATTAACACAATATTCAAACAAGTTTAGGATTAGACGCAACACACAGATTCAAAGAATTTTAGGCTTAGATTAAATTTTTTACTATAAATGGAGAGTGAGATGCACGCACTGAATAGCCTACATAGGCACAAGAAGAGATTGAGAAAATAAATGAGGCTTACAATGCAGATTTGAGAATATGATATGGACCAGGTGATCTTGGATCTCGGGTCTAATCCCAATGTCTTGCCAAGACAGACTTGGGAATTGATGGGGAAGTCAAAGGTGTAATGGTATACTATTTAGTTGAAGATGGAAAATCAATAGAAAATATTACCCTTACGAAGGTTTTCTAATGTCATATTGGAAATCAACGAAGTGTGCACTAACACTAACTTTGAAGTAATTAAGATTATGGATGATAGTAATCCTTACCCTGTGCTGCTAAGATTGGATTGGGAATTTGGAATATGGCTATCATTACTCTGAATAAAAAATAGATGATATTCAAAAGCAATAATATGAGAGTTATTGTTCCATTTGATCCGTCAGAAGGTGCAAGGTATACATAGCCCATCAAAGAAGAGTATGGTGTGGCTGACGTTGATCATATCTACCGGATCCTAGCTAAGGAAGAGGATTAGATCAACCCTACTATGGATGGGAAGATGAATTGGGAGAAAGATAGTTCCTACCCTTCCGATTCAGCCGAGGAGTTGGAGAACTAGTAGAACATATTGCATGATGTATCGACTAGGGGATGTACAATAATCACCAAGGCAGTGCGTTGCAGGACAACCAAGGTATGTGCTTTACCTGTGTATAATATATTGGGTGATATAAATATGTTCGTTAGGGATTATAAGGGATGGGTACTATAAGATCAAAGATTGTAATCTATGAATCATGCATTAAAAGCTGCTCCTACCAGATGGTGGGGTGCTCACAAGAATAATATCACAAATTGGCAAAACTGTACGAGATTGATGTGGGTAAGATTTGGTCAAGTAGATACACAACTTGTAGATAAATATGATGGTAAAATTGATCCAAGCAGTCATATACATATTTTTATCATAGCTTGGGAAGGAAATCTGCGAGAGGAATGGGTGCATGAATTTATACACACACTAGAGAGAATCTTCAAGAACTGCTATTTAGAGATTGAACATCGACATGGCACTATTAGCTAGAAGAAGATGGTGGATGGATTTGTGATGACCTTCATATTCGAAGATGATTGTCCACATATAGATGCAACCCTGACTATAGTTCAAAGAATATTTTTGAAAATCAAGTTTCGATTATTTGGCAACCTCATTGGGCCGAATAGACCTGAGATGTGATAGAATGTTATAATCTTACCGCGAAAGAGGACGAAAATGCACACAACATTGATATCAAGGAGCGAAAAGGTCATCGTGAATTGAGTGGGCCTGAAATGCATATGTCAAATATAATGCAACCACTAAAAAAGAAGAAAGTAAATATAGGGACATAAGCTAAAGTGAAGTATGCAACCATAGGAGATTACTGGGATGAAGACATTGTCAGTAAGATAACAAACTTTTTGGATGAAAATCAAGATTCATTTACTTCTAAATTTTCATATATGAAAGGCATTCTAGGGGATTTGGGAGTTATGAGGATTCCTCTAAAACCTTATGCAAAGCATGTTAAGAAGAGGCCTTATAGACTAAACCCAAAATATAAGGAAAAGGTAAAAGAGAATTGGAAAAGATGTTAGCAGCGGGGATAATTGAACTTATTGAACAGTCTGAATGGGTAAGTCCCATGGTAGTTTAGGAGAAGGAGGTGAAAAGGGAAATTAGAATCTATGTGGACTTAAGGAAGTTGAATGATGCATGCCTGCATGACCTTTACCCACTACATTTACAGACGAAGTGCTGGATAATGTAGGAGGACAAGATGTTTACTCTTTTATAGATGGCTTCTCAAGATATCACCATATCAAAATTTCACCAGAAGGCATACATAAAACAACATTTTCTACATAGTGGGGGTCCTATGAGTACAAATCCATGCCATTTGGATTGAAGCATGTGCCTGCCACTTTTTCTAGAGTCGTAATTTCAACTTTCAAAGAGTATATACACAAGTTTCTCGAAGTTTACTTCAATGATTAGACAGTGTTCGAGAGATTAAAAAAGCATGTGGTGAGGTTAATATTGACGTTCGATACGTGTAGGTAGTATCAAATATCGTTGAACTTGAAGAATTGCATCTTCTTTGCACCATTGCAAATATTGTTGGGGCATGTGGTTTGTAAACATGAATTAATGGTGGACCCTATTGTGTGGGGCATGATCGTCTCGAGGTCTTAATGATCAAGCCGAAATTTAATAACCAAGGATTCATGACACCCTGCGGGGGGATCCTGGGGACTCTGTTCACCCGCTGCAGAGCGGTCTGGGGGGTCGATCCCCACATTGTGAGGGCTTTCGGAGGACAGACGCCCTTAGCTACAAACAAATGTATAAAATTAATCCATGTAAAAAAGATATAGTAATTATCTAAAGTCAGAATCTAAGGTCGTTCATTAAGAGTGGATGAAATCTGACAGAATTAGAATTATTTTAGATTAGGTTATTTTTCCCTACAAGGAACCCCTCTTTGATTATAAGAGAGGCATGAATATTGAGTCTGTGTAATATATGTGTATTCTCCGAGCGAGAAACAGAGAGGTGAGATTGTGAGAGAAAACAGAGGATATTACAGTGCATCTGCTGTTGGTTGTGTCTCTTCATTTTGCTAGATAATAAAAGGAAGGGCTGGTTGTTTAGGGTGGACGTAGCCCAAACTGGGTGAACCATGTATATCTCTGTCTCTCTTGTTTTATGCATTTTCTATGTTTATATTTCTGCAATATTTTATGTGTTCCATTGTTTCGTAATATACAATTTTCTAACAATTGGTATCAGAGCCAAAGGTCTATTTGGCTGATAAACCCGCAGGAAAGAAGGGTTCCTCGTTTGAGTGGGAGCAATGGTGTAAGATGGTAAGTTTAGGGTCGAGAAATTTAATGGCGAAAACTTCTCATTGAGTGCAGAGTCTAGGGGAAGAAAAATAAAAAGAGGAAAGAGCTGAGGATATCGCAGTAAATCAAGGAAAGGTAGATCCAAGTCCAGATCTAGGATAGTGTGCTGGAAATGCGGAAAGAAAGGACACTTAAAGAAAGACTATAGATCTCTGAAGGGAAAAGAAGGAGATGCACAACAAGAAAACAATCATGAATCAAATGTGACAGGTGAGGTGTTACAAGATGCTTGGTTCTTTCTTTCGAAAATATTACTCATTCATGGGTGGTAGATTTAGGCGCCTCATTCCATGCCACACCTGATAAGAAATACTCATGACTATGTTCAAGGAGATTTTCGACAAGTTCGTTTGGGTGATGATAAACCCTGTAAAATTGTTGGAATGGGTAAAGTTCTTGTAAAACAGCAAAACGGAAACCAATGGCTACTAAAGGAGGTAAGGCATGTTCTAGATCTAAAGAAAAATCTGATTTCAACACGACAATTAGGTGGTGAAGGTTGTGTGACAACTTTCACATATAAAGCTTGGAAGCTCACCAAAGGAGCCCTGGTAATAGAAAAACGCGAAAAGGTTAGTACATTGTATTTATGCAATGGTATTTCTAACTCTGTTAATGCTTTAACTTCCAAAGGAGCATATGCAGCATTATGGAATCATAGGCTCAGACGCATGAGTGAAAAGGGGATGAAGATTCTTCACTCAAGGAATTTGTTACTGGGTTTGAAGAATGTTGATTTGGACTTTTGTGGCAATTGCATTTATGGAAAATAGAAGAGAGTCAGATTTCCCAGAGTTCGAAAAGAAAAGAAGAGTGAAAAATTAGAGCTTGTGCATACAGATGTACGGGGACCTGCTCAGGTATCATCTCTTGGTGGATCTCGTTATTATATTATGTTTATTGATGATGCAACTAGAAAAACATGGATTTATTGTATTAAAAATAAATCTGATGTATTTGATACTTTCAAGAAATGGAAAGCTTTGGTTGAGATTGAGACAGGGAAGAAATTGAAGTGTCTTAGATCAAACAATGGAGGTGAATATTGCAGCAAAGAGTTTGATAGGTATTGTTTAGAGCATGGAATTCATAGAGAGAAGACAACTCCAAGAAGACCACAAGAAAATAATGTGTTATAAAGGATGAACGGAACAATCATGGAGCATGCAAGGTGCATGAAATTGCATACAGGATTTCCCTTACAGTTTTGGGTAGATGCTATAGATACTGTTGTTCCAGAGGAAGCATGGATAGGTAAAAAGGTAAACTACTCCCTTTTTAAGCCTTTTGGTTGTGAGGCCTTTGTCCACATTGATAAAGAAAATAGAACAAAGCTTGAGGCAAAATCAAACAAATGTACCTTTATTGGATATGCTGTTAATGATTTTGGTTATTGCTTATATTATTACAAAAATCACAAAATCATTAGGAGCAGAGATGTAATATTTAATGAAAAGGTCTTGTATAAGAATCAGTTGCAGGAAAAGGAACAAGAAAAAGAAAACAAGGAATACGTAGTTCTTGATGAAATCACTGAAAAAGTAAAGGTGACTGAAAATAATAATAATCAACAACCACAACAACAACAACCATCACAACAACAACAGGCACCCCAAACACTTGAAAGTGGTGTTATAAGATCTACCAGGATAAGTAGGCCCCTTGAACGATACTCTCCTTCATTATATTATTTATTGTTGACTGATTCTAGTGAACCCGAATGTTATGAAGAAGCAATGCAAGTTGAAAGCAAGAAGAAGTGGGAGGTATCCATGGAAGAAGAGATGGATTCCTTAATGCATAACCAGACTTGGGACTTAGTCAGGTTTCCTGCAGGAAAAACTACATTGAAGAATAAATTGGTTTACAGTTTGAAGGAAGAAGATGGAGGAAAGTAGAGGTACAAAGCTAGACTTGTGGTGAAGGGGTTTGCACAGAAGAAAGGTATTGATTTTGATGAAATATTTTCTCCTGTTGTTAAAATGACTTCAAGCAGAACTATTTTAAGTCTAGTAGCAGTTGAAGATTTGCATCTTGAGCAGTTAGATGTAAAGACAGCCTTTCTCCATGGGGATTTGGAGGAAGAGATATATATGCAGCAACCACAAGGATCTGAAGTGAAAGTGAAGTACAAACTAGTGTGTAGGTTGAAGAAGAGCATATATGGCTTAAAATAGGCTCGAAGGTAGTGGTATCTAAAATTTGAAAAGTTTATGTCTGAACAAGGTTATACTAGATGTCACTATGATCATTTTGTTCATCTGAAAAAGCAAAATGATGGAAACTATATTATATTTTTATTGTATGTGGATGACATGCTTGTTGCAGGGTCTAACATGCAAGAAATAAATGTGCTCAAAAGAAAATTGGCAAATTCATTTGCAATGAAGGATTTGGGAGCTGCATAACAAATCCTTGGTATGAGAATAACTAGAGACAAGAAAAATTGTAAATTAACATTGTCTCAGAATGAGTACATACAAAAGGTGTTGAAAAGATTTAATATGCACAATGCAAAACTAGTTAGTACACCTTTTGCTAGCCATTTCAAACTTAGTAAGGAAATGTGCCCAAAGACCCAAGAAGACATGGATTATATGTCTAAAGTTCCATAGGCATCAGCAGTTGGAAGCTTAATGTATGCAATGGTCTGCACAAGGCCTGATATTGCACATGCAGTGGGAGTTGTAAGCAGGTACATGAACAATCTAGGAAAGGCATTGGATGGCAGTGAAATGGATTCTCAGATATTTGAAAGGTACCACAAATCAAACATTAAGCTTTGGTGGTTCAAACATTTCCCTACAGGGATATGTTGATGCAGATATGGCAGGTGACAGAGATAATAGGAGGAGTACTACAGGATATGTATTTACTGTTGGAGGAACAGCTATCAGTTGGGTTTCAAAAATCCAAAGTGTTGTTGCACTTTCAACAACAGAAGCAGAGTATGTTGCTGCTATAGAGGCTAGTATAGAGATGATTTGGTTACAAAGGTTTATGGGTGAATTGGGTAAGGAGCATCATAAGGGCACGTTATACAGTGATAGCCAAAGTTCCATTCATCTTGCAAAGAACTCAAAGTTTCATTCCAGGACTAAACACATACAGCTCAAGTACCATTTCATACGATCAGTGTTGGAAGATGGATAGTTGAAACTGGAAAAGATACACACTAGCCAGAATCCTGCAGATATGCTAACAAAAGTTGTAATCAAGGAGAAACTGAGAACATGCTCAGTTTCAATTGGTCTTCAAGGATGACGATGAAGATGAGAAACAACCAGGTCCAAGAGAGGAGTCCTTGTCCAGCAAATGAAGCATCGATGGAATTGCTACAATCATTCTCTAAGTGGGAGATTGTTGTGTGTGGAGCATGATTGTTCAGAGGTCTTTGTTTCAGCAGGATGTATACCCCAGGAAGTTTTGTACACCCCTCGACGCGGGGGGAGTGCGAGGGGGACTTGTCCCCCCCGCGGGGGTCCGACGGGGCCGATCCCCCCGGCTGGGGGTCCGGGGCCAGCAGTCCCGGCGGGGCTCGGGGAGCGCCCCCGAAGCTAAAAACAGATGTAAATTTGCCTTGTAAAAGTATAGTAATTTCTATTCAATCTGGGCTGTTCATTAGGCAGATGATCTGATGGTAGAACTTATGTTTAGTTTAGGGTTTTTTGCCCTAGAAGGCAACCCCTCTCTTTGTATGAGGGCTTTTTATTTGAGGCTGTGAGAGAGATGTGTATTCGGTGTGAGCGAGAAACAGCGAGGTGAGACTGTGAGAGAAAATAGAGGATATTACAGCGGATTTGTTGTAGGTTGTGTCTCTTCATTTTGCTGGATAATAGAAAGGAAGGGTTGGTTGTTCGAGGTGGACGTAGCCCGAACTGGGTGAACCACGTATATCTATGTCTCTCTTGTTTTGTGTGTTTTCTGTGTTTATATTTCTGCAATATTTTATGTGTTCCATTGCTCCGTAATATTTAATTTTCTAACATGAGCAAGAAATCAATTCTGATCGAGAGTCTTGGCTTGAGAGAGTGAATATCCACTTAGAAAAGTTGCTAGAGAAGGCCAACAGGGATAAAACAATGTTGAGGCACATGGCATACCATTACTTGGCGAGAAATAAAAGTTGCAAGGCAAGAATCAGGAACTTGAAGGCCAAGTTGAAGAAGGCATCGAGGAAGCGAAAGGAGCAAGATAGAATTCAGATATTGGTTGAGGCTTCCTTGGCCCAACACAACACTTGATGGAGAACACTCAACCCAAATTTCAAAAAATTTGGGACACTTTTTGTAATTTTGGAATTTTTGGGCCAAAACACAGGTTTTTCTGCCCAATGCGCCGCGGCACCTGGCGCTTGCTTTTGATGGAGGCCTCTTTTTGAGGAAAACTAAGAATTTTTGGCTTTTTCATGGAAAAATATGCATGCTCACCAATAGCCAAGAAATTTTGACAGGTTTTGAGCCCCTGAAAAGGTCAAAAACACCCAAAAAATGACCTTTATGCCCCTTTTTGGACACACATGAAGCAGTGTTTGGAGAACTCAATTTTAGAGGGGGAAAAGGGGGCCAAATTCCAAAATTCCACTTGTTCTTGAAAGTAGACATGCCGAACTTTCCAACAAGCACACTTGGAGCAAATTTGGACACCGGGAAGGCTCCAAAAGCAGCTACAAAAAGGCGCTATGCATAGGGAAATCAGAGTGGCGCATTGGGGAAATTTTGCTCAGTTTGACCAAAAATACTCCGTTTTCGCCTAGTTTCTTGACAGTTTTACTTGTCTCCTTCTTAATGTCAAACTCATGATGTAATTTAATGTAATTTGATGGATCTTGATGTAATTATGCTAAATTTTCACTCATAGAGGTAGATTATCCATCAAAAGGTAGTTTGCAACTGAATGAATCAGTTCCCTTGTTTTTAGAGGCAAGTTGTTCCACTGCCTACTTTTTAGTTCTCAATTTAGAATTTGTTGGAATAGCTCCTAAACTTATGAGATCAACCCCTAGAGGCTAGGATGAGTGGTTGTTTTCCTATATCTTGTGATTTTTCAGTCATTAGCAAAGGTTGGATTTTTGGGAAAGCTTGAAGCTTCATTGTATACTCATTTCAGTAGTTTGGCAAAGGAATAGACCAGGGTTTGCATCACTTTATGGGATTCATGTGGCATATTGCTTTGGTATTGTGCTTCCTAATGTAATTGTAAGTTTACATGTGTTTTATGTATGCCATTATCTCTCTTTCTTCATCTTAACTAAAACAAACAAGGATAAAGGTAGAATCCATTGAAATTGCAGTGCTCTACCTAGGGTTTGCTTAGTTATTTATGTTTTCAACTATTTGAAGAGGATCCCTGAGAATTTCTTGCCCTCTTAAACTCCTCACCTGTCTAAAATCTCTCCATCTCACTCAATTTGAAGTACCAAATCATTTGCCTACCTTGCCCCATAGAGATCTCTGCAAAACTAAGCCTCATTCCCCATACCCAAATTTTCCTTTCATTTGAGCCAACAAAACATCATAAATTTTAATCAAACTCTTTTGCACACATACCTAGCCTAAAGTCAGTCATCACATCAATCATCTCAATCCTCATTGATCATATTTTGTTGAGATTGACAAGGAGAGAGCCCTCCCCCGACCTGGTAGGGCTAGCTACCAGGTTAAGCATGGTTTGATGTTATCCTAGATCCTATCTTTCTCAACCTGAGGTAGATTTAGGCACTAACATGTTCTATGTACTTTCATTATGAAATTGTATTGGACATGCATTCATGAGAGAATTGTTATGATATCCATGTTTGGGAGAGTCTCATTCTTGTATGTTTCATGCATAGAGTTGAGAGCCATGTTTGGAATACGTGTATAGTGAGTCATGAGACTTGGTGCAACTATGTGTGGGCTATTAGTTTTGTTGATACAACCATCTAGTTCATGTAGTATTCATACATACTCTCAAACTTATCATGGAGGGACAGTCTAGAGTCATGCATGCATTGAGAGAGATTCGTACATGAGTCATGCTTCAACCATATATGGGCTTATTGATGTAATTATAAAACCATTTATTATCACCTTTTGTAGCCATATAATATGCCTATGAAGCCCAGTACTTTGTTGCATATCATTTGGTCATATTCATTGCTCCATGTGGAGTAGCCTCTTGCATGTGGCAAGGAGGCAATGGTATATATATATATAGATATATATATGACTTGGATTTAGTGGAGTTTGGATGGTCATGCCATTGTGACCCTATCATCAAGTATTTGCAACCACTATGTTTTTTCTCATAGGATGTTACTGCTGCTCATTGAAATAGGAGAGAGAGATGCTACTTCTAGAGAGTCAGCTACTAATTATGAGTATTTTGTTGCTAAATAGTATAGTGTGGAGATGCAGATATGAGATGGTGAGATTGTATATGTTTTTGTTGTTCATGAGTTGATTAGATATATGTTGTTGCTACTATAAAGTTGATCACAGTTGTTGTTGCTAGTTTGTCATATTATGTTGTTGTTGCAATGAGTTGGTGATTTGATATGATCCTACTATATAGCATGGATTTTTTTGCTGATAGCAGATATATATTTCTACTCTAGTCTGTTGTTGATTGGGCATGGATTGTGTCCAGGGGGCATTTATTGCACATATTTTTCAGTGATGTGGGGGAGTGTTGTTATTATTCTCATCTTTCAGTACTATATTCCATTTTTCATCACCTGCATATGATATTGAGTGTAGTTTTTGTTTTTATTGATGGGTCTCATTTCATGGAGAGGAGCATATAGAATTTGTCCTTGATATGTTCAGCCCTTTTCCATTGATGTCAAAGGGGGATAAAGTGAGGATGGATATCAGTTTTCAAAGGAAATTTTTAAATGGTCGGTTCAACTGGGGTTGCCATCAATGCCAAAGGGGGAGATTGTTAGCATTGATGTATGTTACATTGTTGCAGATGTGTTTTGGTTGGCATTGATGTCAACCTGGTAGCTTGGGTTGCAGGTGAGTTGGTCATCACTTGTATGTTTGGTTACATGTGTCTTTTACATGGATGATGTGTTTCATCCAAGTGGATGTTGGTGGCCACCCGCCTATTCCACTTGGACTCCCACCATTGTCTCTTTCAATCTTTTAGTTTCCTTAATTGTAGCACAATTTACTATTTTTGGCAGTTTTTTGGGCCCTAACTTCCAGAGCCGTTTTGAGGCCTAAACGATGATTTTTAGGAAAACCGGGGACAACATAGGCCATTATCCAATGTTGGCCACTCAAAAGTTGTATTCCTCGAAATGGAAAATGGCATCTACCCATGGTATCCATCCAACCATGGTATTCATCCACCCATGGAATCTAACCATTGTATTGTAAGTGGTATCCATCCATGGTATTTCCCCATGGTATTGTATGTGACATCAACCCACGGTATTCATTCACCCATGGTATTTAACCACCCATGGAATTTATCTGTGGTATTTCATAAATAAAAAAAAAAAAATCATATCTTCATTTGTCATGGTTATGAGACATCCACAAAACCACACTTCATCGAAGTTCATTTGATATGCCACACATTATCAGTATCATAGTTGGTCACAAGAATTACAAGGTATCTCTATCCTCGGATCTTCGTTCATCATGGTTATGGGTTAACCACACAAAACCCTTCTCTTTAGTGGCTCTTCATATTCAACACAGGCTTCTCAAGAGGGAAATTCACGCAATGGGGACCATTGATTCCTAAGGGGGGAGGAATGATCCAAGTGGATATTGGTGGCCACACACCTATTCCACTTGGACCCCCACCATTGTTTCTTTTAGTGTTTCCATTTCCTTATTTGTAGCACAATTTACTATTTTTGGCAGTTTTTCGGTCCCTGAACTTTCAGAGCCGTTTTGAGGCCCTAAACGAGGTTTTTTGGGAAAATCAAGGCCACCCTAGGTCATAGACCCATTTTGTTACTTAAAATTTGTAGTCCTCAGATAGATATTTCTAATGAGGTGTTGTGCGCGTTAAATATAGATTGTATCCCAAAGTTACGACAACCCTGGGAAGTTGATGTACCAATTTGCCCAAACATGGCCCATAGTTTTCGCACTTCATCTCCTAGGGTTAGGTTTTTGGATGTTTAAGGTTTTCCATTGTTTCTCAATAATAAATAGGCCTCCTAGATTCATTGTAACACAATTCAAAGGCATGTACTATCACATCTCTTCTCATAGATAAGCTATCATCATCCGAGCTAGGCTTGTTTCCATTATGTTTGTAAGCATATTTCAGTATTTGATATTAATGAAATGAAGTGTTATTTCTGCTACATCTTTGTATTTATGGTTATATCTGTAATTTGTTGTATTCTTGTTTAAATTTAGAAAGAGACAGTGGTGGGGGTCCAAGTGGAATAGGGAGGTGGCCACAAAAATCCCCATGGATCGGTGTTACAATGGTCTTCACATGTCTACTGGCATAGAGATGCGAGGATGGAGATGTGATTTGTAGGGGTTTCATACAAAGTATGAGAAAATAATGTCATGGTCTTCTTGATCATGTTGTTGCATAGAGTTGGATGGTGGTGTGTTGATCTTCCCATGCTGATCAATTGTGCTAAGCTGTTCCATGGCCAGTATAGTTCAGAGATGTGAAGACTTCCTTGTTCATGATGTTTCTATAGGTTTTACTCTTTATTCATGATGTTGGTATAGGAGATAAAGTCCAGGAGCCTTGTTGATTAGGTCACCATGTCCCGAAGTAGGTCCTTATGTTGATGATATGATACATAGGGTTTGGAGAGGATCTACAAGTGTTGGAGGATACTTGAGTTGGTTGTACATGTGTTGGAGGATGTCTGACATGTTCTAGAGCTACATATTGATGACAGAGCTGTTGTGGGGCAGGTTGATGGACCAGGTGTTAGTATGTTTGTTGGTTGGAATCCAAGTCAACCTATCCTGACTTGTGATGATGACGGAGTTGTGGAAGTGGCTTTTCGGAGAATTGCCGTGGCTACAAAGGGTCCCTGAGATCTTACAAAAGGTTGTCAAGCTCTGGAATAAGTTTGGGAAAGATATGAGGTGATTTATTTGGTTTTCTCCCATCCTCTGACCCAACTGCATAGAACTAAGCTTGGACATCCAGTTGAAGGAATCTAACTACATGGAAGAAGGTGTATCCATGCAGTTGCAACCGAAATCTAGTAGTTCTACGCATGTGAATTTAGTTAGAATTTCTCCATATTCATCGCGAATCTCAACTAATTTTGGTATTGTGGTGATGTTCTTGATCAGAAATTTCCAATATATGGTCGAAAAAGGTAAGGGAGCTTCTAGAAGTTGGTTAAAATTGAAAATATATATCATTTAGTGGAGAGAGTGGCTTGATCAAGTAAAAGAGATGGATCCGAGAAAATTCAAATCTATGAAAAGAGTTGTTGAGCACTCTATCACTTGTAGCATTTACTGAGTTAACCATCTCATAAAATGATAAATAGAGGAAGGTTTTGGGTCTATTTGGTTAGTATCTGTTAGAGTGTGAGAGCATGCTATTGTGAGGGAATTGAGAGTGAGTAGAGATTGCAGCAGCTTCTCACATAATTTTGTAATGTTTTATTATAAATGTGTATGCAGAATTCATAGATGGCTTGAGGATAATCTTAGAGTGTTTGTGTTGTAGATGGAAGTGTTTAGAGAGGAGAAGAATTGACAGCTTATGGTGTGTATAGACATCATAGTTTGTTGTGAAAAGAAGAGAAGAATTTCCCTCCTCCAAGTCAGAGTTTTTGATTCATATTTTATGTGTAGAATGATAGAGATGTTGGGTTTCTTATGTTGAGCAGATTGAGAACCCAGTGTGAAATATTGTGAAATGTGGTTCACATGGAGAAAGTGAAGGCATGTAGGCTTCAGAGTAGACATTGATTTGGCAGATTCAATAGAAATAACATATTTATCCTTCCAATCGAAGTTGTATAGTCCAATGGGAGTTGGGCGAGGATCATTGGTTGTGGGGGCTTCTAGCGGATATATTTCCATAGATCCCTAAGAGAAACTATATTTCCTAACTAATAGGTGCCTACATACTGCGAATGAAGCCAAGTCTTTCGGCTTATGGTTGTAGTCTAATCCATGTATAATTTGTTCAACATATTAATAGAATAATTGAGTAGCACAACAACAGTGGGGTGGTTTCTATTTCGAAATATTATCCACTAGAAATACTTGTGTCCTTATGTGTGCTTCCCTATGTGGATGTTTTTTATGGTTATTATGGTTTGAGTTTATTGCTACTTTCATGTTTTGATAAGCTAATATTATTGATGTGTGTTGCAAATTGATAATCCAACAAAATTTTATAAAATTGATATAAAGGCCATCACTACTGATTGACGTCCTTTTCCCTCTCCCCCTCTCAATAATGATTTAGTTTCCAACAACATTGCCCCACATGTCATGTAAATCTCAAGTGTACTTATGTTGCCCCACACATGGCACACAAGATTACTCAAAGTTTGAATTAAGGATGTCAAAAGGAAGGGAACACTCTATTACCAACTAATCCCCACCCAAGGAATATATATTATTGAATTGAGACTTCTGTGATCCATATCAATTTTTTTTTTAAGAATCTTTGGCGAAAATCACATAGAAAAACTTTTGTTTGCGCATTTCGAACCATCCAGTGTGGTTCATCGTCAGGACAAGTTGAATGAGCAGATCTCACTTGGCATATTAAATAGATAGGGTAGAGAATCCCATGACTTAACGACTAAAAAACAACAGCTAGAATAGACTAACGGCTAGTTTGACTTTGATAAAGGGTAAAATAATATTAATATATATAAATTTATTATTTTATTATTATTATTATAATTTAATTTTAATAGGAAATTAATTTTTGGTTTTATTTGATATATTATTAAGTTAAATGTAAGCGGACAATTACTAGAATTAGATTAATATAATATACTATATTATATATATATTAATATTAATATAATATATAATATATATATATTGGATGAATATAAAATTAAAAATTGAATTAAATTAAAATTATGTAAATACAATTAATTTCAAAAATATTAGTTAGTTATAATATTGCCAAAATAGAGTAATAGTTATATTTAATTATTTATTAAAATATATATTTTATAATATTCGCCAAAGTAGTTATATAAAGAATTATATAATATTAAAAAATTTTATATTTAAAGAAACCAATAATTAATTATAACTAATAATAAATTAAAATTAATTTTATTATTATATTTTAATATTATTTTACCTTTATCATCGAGGTCAATACTAGTTTGTTATCCAGTCCATTCTAGCTGATTGTTTATTTTAGCCGTTTAAGTCATGGGTATTCTCTGCCCTATCTATTTAATATGCTAAGTGAGATCTGCCTCATTCTCACTTGGATCCTGACGATGAACCACACTGGATGGTTTGAAACGCATCGACAAAAGTTTTTCTATGTGATTTTTGCAGAAGATTCTTCAAAAAAAATATATATTAGTTTTATTATTATTTTAACTATTACTTTGTGGTGTAGTCTAAATTACACAGAAAATAGCCTTTTCACTTGAATGGCGCGATATAATTTCAAGTAAGAATGTGATTTTTTGTTGTTTAAAATATATCTTTGAATACATAAATGGATTCAACACCCTGAAAAACCCATGGAGAACTCAAATTCTATATATTAAACAACTTACACTCAAGTTTTTGAAAATCTCTATCATTTTTCATTAAAATTAACTAGAAAAATTTCGTCCATTTCATGTATAAATTATACTACGCCTTATTTTATGATTTTCATTAAGATATCCAATTTTACTCTTAAAAGTATTCTCTTTATTTTAATCCCAACTCTATATCCATTTAGTATCAACTCCTTTTTTTTAATATTCCATAATTTTTATTTATATATTATCTCATATATGATTTACTTTCCTTAGTAATGGTTTTATATAATTGCCATTATTTTTTATTCTTATTTTCCAAACTAATATTTTGTTTATAATGGTTCATTAACTCACCCTTTTATTATATATATATATATATATATTAATATATGCATATATATATTCTTCTTTAGAAAATAAATATTGATAATATAAAAAGTAATTTTTATAAGTTTTGTAGTGAAATTAGATATTGGTCAATTCCAAAAGGTCAATGGGATGAAAAAATATCACCTATAAAGCCTATAAAATTGTAAAAAGATTAAAAATAAAGCACTTAATTTGTACATCTTATATTGACATTTAATTTAATTTTCAAAATGTTTCTCACACTAATAATCTTCTTAATTATAATGTTTTAAAAAACTTCTTACATTTTTAAACCTAAATTAACCTAAAAATAAAATATCAAAACATTTTAATTATTCTTCCCATCAATTTTACATTTCTCACACTAATAATCTTCTTAATTATAATGTTTTAAAAAACTTCTTACATTTTTAAACCTAAATTAACCTAAAAATAAAATATCAAAACATTTTAATTATTCTTCCCATCAATTTTACATTTCTCACCGTTTGCATTTATGCTATGCCAAGGTCCTAGATGACACTGTGAAATATGACTGAATTGAAAAAGGAGGAGCACTACAACGTAATAAAACATCACATGTTCCATCCTCTGAGCTTAATTCGATTGCAAATTCCTTGAATATTTGGGAATCAGACGGACATAATTCGAAGAGCGAAAAAGAGAAAGTGATAGAGAGATTTTTTTTGGTGGATATTATGTTATGGAATGGGGACCTTGAATGGTGGGAGTTGTGAAGATGCTAGAGGGAGAGGCTGAGATTCCTAAAATTCGAGAGAGGCCTTTGTCGTTTATGTTGCATGGGCCATCTCTCACAAAAGTAGCAAGCAAAGAGTTTGATATTTCTGGTGGTGATAGATAGAGGAAAGATTGAACAAGGCATCCTTAAGCTGATTGCAGATTCCCTGAATATTCGGGTATGAGACGGACATGGGCGTGGTCAAAAAATTGACCGTGCCCATGTCTGTCCGATTCCTGAATATTTAGAGAATCTGCAATTGACTTAAACTCAAGGATGCCCAATCTGCGATGAGATATGAGGAGTTTGAGTCAATAGAGGTATCCAAAGCCTTTCGCTACTCATGATCTCTAACAACAAAACCCCAAAACTATACACCTCTTTTGTCTGTGAAGCGGCCATAGAGAGCATATTCTGGGGCCAAGTAGTCGTGCATCCTTGCTCATGGGCTTCCCCTTCTTTAGTCATGATTCTTGCCAGACTAACATTTTTCAAACACGCATTTATTTTTTCATCGAGTAGAATGTTAGTGGATTTGATGTTTGGGTGATAAATGGCTGGCTCAATACCATAATGCAGATAGGTCATCACTTTGGCAGTCCCTGTGATGATGTTCCTACATTCTAGCCAACTCAAAGACCAAGACTTAGAATTTCCTCCAAATAGGTGCTCATCCAAACTTCCATTGGGCATGTAATGGTATATCAAAAGTTGTTGGTCCCCTTCTCTCTCATCCCTGACGATGCAACAACCTATCAAAATGACCAAATTTTGATGACTCATGTTGTTTATGATCTCCATTTCATTCAGGAAATCAAAATGGACCCTCCTAGCAACACGGAGGAATTGAGGAATTGCCCAGAAGGCCAAAATCCCCTTCAGGCATGCAGTTTTTGATTCTCTTCACAATGATCAACTGGGAATCTGGAATCCTTCCCTTAAAGGTCGTGTCAAAATTTCTTTGGCCAATGAGATTAGCATCGCTGAAATTATCAGTGGTCGTGCGGGGTAGTTCAAAAGAAGGGCAAGTGGAAGAGACACTGTGCAGTACTGCTCTTGGAACCAAACTCAATAACTACTCATGTGACATACAAGAGTGAAATAGTAACACTTAATATTGATCACCTCTATCAAATTTTGGTTCTGGTCATCTAGTATCTTGTGGACGATAATTCTAGCATTGTGGCATTCGTAATAGAAGTCCAGATATGAGAGGTCACCTCTCCACGCCGAGTCCATCAGAGTAGTGCCTAATTTTCAAATCCAATCCTCCTTGGTTTGTATGCACGCGCATAGGAGGGGGCTTGATACAAAGCTTGATGTTCTGTTGAAACAAATTTCCACCAACTGTGGTGAGACAGAAAGAGAGTCCAGTTTCTATTGAAATAACCAAAGACAGAGAATGACAGAAGCATTGTTGGGAAGCTCAAACTGTTGGAAATAGTAATTACTCTCACATGTAGAGCAGTTTAGATTTAAAGTATGATTTAATTATGTCAAATTTGTGTGAATAGAAGACTAATAATTATTCTCACATGTAGAGCAGTTTAGATTTAAAATATGATGTAATTATGTCAAATTTGTGTGAATAAAAGACTCTTAGCTCATACGTTTTATGTATGTTAATTTGGTGCCTCTCCTCTTATGTCTTTCCAACAAATTAGTATCAAGACTGAGAAGAAAGATATTTGCAAAGAAAAAATTAGAGCAGGAGCCAAAGTCTGCAGCAACTTGCACAGCAACATAGTGTGAGTAATAAGTGATGACCGAGAAAGTGGAAAGTATTTTCCGCAGTGGTCGTTTGGTAGAGTCGTAATCGTCAATAAGCAAGCTACATTCCAAAGCTAGAGAAATATGCGAACACACGATTTTATTGTGGCCAAGTGTGTGTTAGATAATTAACGTTGGCCTTCACTATCATGAACACAATGTGTTAGCGTGATAAGTCAACAATGTATTTTTTAGAAGCACGAAGCCGAAAGTTGATTTGGTTTGAGCTCATAATTAAATAAGTTTGTTCTTTTTGGAAAAGTATTTTTATTAAAAAAATCAAAAGTTTTTGTTGAAGGTTTTTTTGGATTATAAGTTCATTATAAAGGGAGCCACACGAGAAGTCAATGAGCCAGAAACGTGGTCAAGTCCAAAGTTGTAGTTTTCATGTGGTCAACTCCAAATTCATAGCTGTGTACACCCACCGAAAGTTATTCAAAGTTTCTTTAACAAGGTGTGTTTTAAATAAACAAGTTCATTGGTTTGAAAGGACTTTAAAAAAGGGTACCTGCTTATACATGATTAAAATGGATTTAGAGATCTATAAAGTCAAGAGATATCAAAAGTTATGGTCAACTATTTTAAATAATTTTTTTTCTGATAGGGTTGTGATGGATATGATTCGCAACAACCGAGTTGTTTTTAAAGGTCATGGGTATTAAAAAATGGTTATACTATTGTATTATTATTTTTTTAAAGTTTTTTTATTAAAAAAACAACTAATGCATATATTTTAAAAAGGTTGTTTGCAAAAGATTAAAAGAATTTTACATATTTCAAGGAAGTATGGAAGATCTTGCAAGAAGAATTTGGTGCAAGGGGGAGTAACATGCAACAACAATATTGGTCACAGTCTGTTGAGTCAGTGATCCAAACCTTTTAACATAAAGGATGCATACAAAATTGCATATAATAGAGAATATTAACCAAGTAACTTAACATATAAAAAAGAAGTGGAAATCATAAAGCAACTATGAGATTAGAGACACACAAATAATTTGATTATAGATTCCACCCAATGTGGCCTATGTCATCGAGCCCTGCTCAAAGTGGGGAGGCCTTCTTTCATTAAATGGCAGCAAAGAAATTAATTACAAGAAATTTTACGAAAATGGCCCTAATACCTCCAATCTTTGTCATGGAAGAAAAATGGATACCTCGACTGGAGAAACAGACTGCACAGTTGGACTCCTAGAGAGAAAACGTGTAAAAATGACTATAAACTTGTCAAATTATGACACTGGCATTCTGGCCCCCAAGGGGATCTTTATAGCATCTATTAAGATTCTTCGTTCATGATTCTAACCCCCCTGGGCACTCAAGGTTCTGCTGGTCCACCCTCCACCATTCTGGTTGAATAGCATGAATGAGGTTTTATATAAAAAAAATAGGGTGGAGCCACCAATGTGGGGTCTTTGGCCCATTGGTGGTGGTGGAACATAGCATAGGGGTGGTTCCGGTTCAAATCCCATCGCATCCCATATGAGGTTCAACTATTGGTTAATATGCCACATATGATTTTAATACAATTGACAGTTAATATAATATGTGGTTGATTCCGGCATGGCTCCAACAAGGGTTGGGCGGGTCCGTCGAGGGTGGCCCACCCACCCTATTTAAATATGTACTATATAATACAATTGGGAGGATTGTTGGGAGGGTGGCAGGGGTGGCAGCACACCCCCCTCCCCCCCCCCCGGGCCACCCCCCCCAAAAATCACATATTTTTTTTTTCTATTTTTTAACCAACATTGCTAAAAAAATTCATTGGAAATTAAGGTTTATTAGACGAATTAAGGAGGTGAAAAATTCTCCTTTTCAGACCATCATTTTCTGTGCATTGTCCCTTGACCAAATTTTTGTCTCAATATTGACTGTTACTTTGATAACTTTGACCAAACTTTTACCAAACATAACTTGAGAATACGAACTTGGATTTCAGTTACGTTCACATCATTGGAATCAGGGTCACACTAGCACTACGATCTGGTCTTGGTTTCACTTCCATCTAATGACTTTGACTTTTGAGCTATTTCAAGGCCACTTTTGTTTCTAGATCGACCGAGGTCATTCCTCACCACTAATAATCTTTTGGACCACCAAAGGCTTTATCAGTCAATTGACAAGTGAGGGAATTTCTTCCTCACTTTCTCCTTTTCCATCCATCGAGCCTTACTTGGATGCATTCCTTTGAAACCAATACGAAGGTACTTCGCGTCTCCCCATCGTGAAGTATTGGTATTTCTATTGAGAATTATATCCTCTGGTAGCTTGTCCAAGTATTCAGGTGAAAAATCGTCCACTGTAGGAACCTTTCCAGCCTCTTCAGTGTCCATGATCAATGGAGGCTCATAAAACTTCAATTTTTCAACGTTCACCACTTAGTAAATTTGCATGTGTGCTGGAAAATCGAGATAAAAAGAATTGTCTCCAATCTTCTCTAATATGGTGAACGGGCCATACTAGATTGGTCTCAACTTCTTTCCTTCCCCTTTCATTCTGTCTTTGTTGATGTGGAGCCACACTTTTTCTCCAACCCAGAATTGGTGATCAACTCGGTGCTTATCATGTTGAACTTTGTATTGAGCTTGAATTTTTTCCAACTTCTCCTACACTGCCTAGTGAATCATCTGAATTCGCTAAATGAAATTCTACACTTTGTCCCTGTCCTCTTGCCCACTGGAATATTCATCTCTCCAAAGACCATGTTGAAGGGATCCTTCAGAAAATAGCCAAAGCATGTCTCGAACGGTGAGCTCTAAGTGGATGAATGTACTGTCTGGTTGTATGCATGTTTTACATAAGGAAGTTGCTCGTCCCACAACTTGGGATTCTTGCCACAATAGCTTCAGAGTAAGTATATCACTGTGTGGTTGATAACCTTTGTTTGCCCGTAGATCTGCAAATGAAATTTCATGCTCCTCTTCAACTTGGTGTCCATCATTCTCCACAAACACGTCCAAAACTCCCCAAGAAAGTGAGAGTCTCAATCAGATACAATGGATATGGGTATCCCAAAGTAGACCCATACGAATTGGAAGAAGAGATGAGTAGTCTATTCTGCAGTGACCTGCTTTTACAAGGCATTAATACACACATTTTGCTAAATCGATCCACAACCAAATATAAATAGTCATGACCTCTCTTAGACAAAGGAAGACCGCCTACAAAACCCATAGACACACTTTTTCCCATGGACAAATCAGAACAAGGAGTGGTGTGTAGAGCCCCAATTTTTTATTAGTGGGCTTTCTAACTGAACACAACACACATCCCTTTACATATCAAGTCACAAAATTTTTCATCAAAGGCCAATAACACAACCTCTTCAAATGAAAAATTTTTCCCTACACCAAAATGACCTGACATGAGAGGTATGTACCTCTCTGATTACATATATTCTTTCATTGATGGGAATACAAAGTTTTCCAAGGTGGTATAATAACTTTCCCTGCAAATTGTAACTATCCACCTGTGATCCATGAGTAAGTTTTGCATAAATATCCTTAAAATCATCATCATCAACAAATTGTCCAGCATAACTTTCAAAAGATAAAGAAACATTTTGTAGAACTATAGATGCAAAAATAGGAGGGCAAGAAAGTATATCTACCACTTTGTTGTTGGTGCCATTATTGTATTTTATTACCAATTGAAACTACTGGAGGAATCCCATCCAATTGAAATGACATTCTTGTTGAAGCTTGGTCTGTGATAGAAGGTACTGCAAGGGCTGGTGATCTATGTGAATGATGGTCTCCTTGTCTATCAAATATTTATTCCATTTCTTGATGCTTTGAAACAAAGCATACAACTCCATGTCGTATGTGGGATAGTTCACAACATCTTGGGAAAATGTCTCTGAATGGTAACATACATGTTTTTCTGCATCAATACTGCTCCCATGTCGTATCCACTGGAATCATTCTCGATCTTGAAAGTGTTGGAGGTCAGGTAAGGGAAAAACTAGTGCAGTATTGATCTTCTCTTTCTGTGTATCAAATGCTCTTTATTGCTTTCCTCCCCACTAAATTTTTTTCTTCAAAAAACTTGTCAATGAATGTAAAGGGGATGCAATGACGAAGAAGTTGGCAATAAACCTTCTCTAGTATTGTGTTGCACCCAAAAAACTATGAACCTCTGCAACATTGGTGGGTTTATGCCACTTTACAATCACGTCAATTTTAGAAGGATCTATTTTTAGTTGTCCACCACCGACAATGTGACCCTTGTAAACCAAAGAGATATTCCCAAACTCACACTTAAACATTTTGAAATACAATGTTTCTTTTTGTAAAACATCAAGCACCTTTTTAACATGACTTACACTATCATCCCATGTCTTACTCTAAATAGGAATGTCATTAAGATACACAAGTACAAAATCATCAAGAATAGGCCTAAAAATATCATTTATCACCCTCAGGAATGTGGTTGAAACATTGCATAGTCCGAATGACATCACCAACAATTCAAACAACCCCTATTTTGTCTTGAATGCAATCTTGCATACATCCTTTTTTGCAAGCTTGACCTGATGATAGCCATTGCACAAGTCCAATTTTGTAAAATAGACAACATTTTTCAATTGATCTAATAAATCATGAATGTGAGGTAGAGGGTACCGATTGTTCACTGTTATTTTTTTTAGTACCTTATAGTCTACACACATCCTCCATGTGCCATCCTTCTTCGGCACCAACCCGATGGGTGAACCACTGTTACCGGGAATAGTGTCCACTCAGATGCTACTATTCCCACTAATATTGGCGACTATCTTAGAAACAAACAAGTAAAGTCTACTTTCGCTTTTCTTTATGAAAATAGATAGGAGTGGAACCAAGGAGACCAACCTTATTCTTGTGCTTGATTTCCTCTCCTTCCTGATAGAGCTTTGCCGCTTCTACTTTGTCTGCCCAGCTTCAATGAGCACCTGTGGAATCACAGCAACATACTACTATCGAAGAAAAAAGATCTATATTCATAAGTAACACAGGACCAAATGTGTGTTAACCATACAACTGCATATATAATGAAACATACAAGAATATAGAGGAAAACTTGAATAGATTTATTAAGATGAAAAGTAGCAAGAGGATTACAACCATATGTTCTGACCCAGCATCATCCTCCAGCAAGAAGGCTCTTCTTCACCTCAAGTAAAGCTTAGATCACCCAACGCTATGAAATTACACCAGAAAACCAACAGCACTCCTCTATAAGATACAAAATTCTAGCCTCCAGATCTCTGTGATGAGGGATCCATATATAGATGATTATAGGGAGGTGAGTCATCTTCTGGGGTCTTGATTAGTGTCTTCTCTCTGATAGTTCCTGCTTCCACTTGGAGAATGAGGATCTCTTACTCATCCCTGGTCGAAAACAGAGAGGCAAGTGTCAGAGGGGAAGCTTCTGGAAGATTCCATGATCTTCCACCTCGCATTTTGTCTCTGCCATTTGTCCATTCCCGACCATCGCACCCTACAGAGGAGCCATTCAGTATGCATCGCACCCTATACACTGGGAAGGTGATATGCATTGCACCCTCTGCATTGGAGTTTCAGTATGGTCCAGTTTTGACCATTTATGAGCAGTTTTTAGTGGAGAACTTTTGGGAGATGATGTAATCAGCTGACCTTGTTCCTTTAGGCAGTGAAGCAACACTTTTAGGGACTTAAGAGTCCTCAGTTTATGGACATTTGTGATTGGGGTTGAAGTGCCCAAAAATGTCTATAACAGAGAGGTGAAATCAAAGGTGCTCGTTGGCCTTTTTCTGAAGATCTTCTCTGTTATTAACCTATCAAATGAATCTGAACATGAAAAGCCGTTTTAATCATCAAACACAATCTAAATAACAAAACAAAATTTAAATCTAAATAGCATATTTTATTCTAAGAATGCAACAAAAACACATAAAGGTAAACAAAGGAGGTACTAGGCACTTGAGATGGGCCCAACCCCAAGAGCTACAGCTTCCTAAGAGAGATTAGAGCTGGTGCAAAGTTGGATTCATCTTTATTGATCAAAAGAATAGTTACATTCAAAAAACTATCCACAAAGAACACTTGAAAATGTGTTGAAATGCAGAGCTAAACTACTGCCTAAAATACGACTAAAAACTGAACTAAAAACTAGCTAACTTCTGCCTACAAAGTGACTAACTGAAATGAGGCCCTAAGCCCTCTTATTTATACAAATTAAGGACCCCAACAACCCTCCTAAACTTTAGGGACTCGGCTGCCAAAACTTGCAGTCAACAACAACTTTACTAGCCCTTGCTCGGCTACCCTTGTGATAATCGACTTGGTGCCCCTTGAACTCCAAGCTGATGGTGGAGAATTCGAGGTAAGGGCCCATAAATGAAGGGGACACCTTGCTACAAATCCTCTCCACGAATTTGGCTGCCAAGTGCTCATTTAAACCTTTGATTTTGTCTCCAGATTGACCAAAAGGACTACACAAAGCACACATTAGACTTGTTGGCATAATGACTAACCCAATTCACTCTATTAGCATAAATATAATAAAAAACATGCAATAAACTAATGAGAATGGCGGATTAAGTCGAATTAGGATGCTGAATGAGCCCATATAATTATCCATTTTTGGGGTGCATCACTAGACATGCTGGTCAGTCATAGATTTCATTCTCTGATGCCTCCTTTGAGTGGTTCAACTGTCAGGAGATGGTCTTCGCTGAGTATCCATATGTTGGGATGGATTTCCGAGGCGACTTGGATTTGGCGTTACCGACTGGCGAGCAGTGGGGTGTTATAGGTAAAAATATCTGACCATATCTATGTTTATTGCTTTTATAATTTTCTTTTGTTTTTTAAATGTTATCAAGACAAATCAAACCCATATATTTGTGCAGATATTGGACCAGTGCGACCAGCAGCGCACTCGAGAGTAGCGGCTGCCATTCCAGCAAGAGATGCTGTAGGGAGGGCTGTCCTTCGCGATTTGGACATAGTGGAGACCCTTGCAGTATTGCAGGATCAGATCGAGGGTCTTACCCTTGGTATTTAGGATGTGAGGACTTACGAGTTACCTCTGAGATTACAGCGCCATACCACTGGCGTGCCAAGTCGATGGACTAGGCTTTTATGTATGATCGCTCAGGCAGTGACTTGCTATCACCAGCACCATTAGTCTAGGGTGCTTTTCTGCATTTTTGAGTTTTTGGATCGTATGACTGATTTTGCCCTGGGCACAGAACATTTTGTAAAAAACTATAAACAATTATATGTATTTTTGATTTTCGGAGCTTTATTTTGGTTAAGTTATATGATCCCGATGCAAATGTTGATTGAAATGCTTTTTCCTTTATAAATGTTGCAAGTGCCTATCTAATACATATTTTGTTAATGAATCAGTTAATGTGTTTAAGTTTCTGGAAATGTGTTGATATTGAATAGAATCAAATTGCCTTTCGAAAATCCTGACCCTTAGGAGCATACAATAGATAGCTGGATTCCAAACAGAATAGATGCCAGTAAGCTATAGGATGACGAGTTGTGAGTCTAGCCTGACAACAAGTCAGCGTATGCCATGTAGGATGGCATCAAAGAGAAGCTCCATCAATGCGTTGTACTCAACGATGTTGTTCGTTGATCGACTAATACATATGCCCTTGAAACTCAGTAACTCACCACTTGGATAAAAAATGGCCTAGGCTATAGAAGACAGGTTCCACGTACTACGATTAGCTCTGTCGGTGTATCCAACAAATGATTCCAATAGGTCCGACATCTGCAACAAATGCAAAGTGGATTACCTAACCAAAATGATCACTCTTAACGAAAACAAAAACGTAACAAAAGAATATAAAGAGGTTACTACACTTAATCAAGCATAGTAATGCTTAAGATACAACCCGTTTTGAGGTTGCGACAGTGGAATCCCATCATAATCTACTAGCTCATAGGCTCCTTTGGCTAATACTCACTTAACAATGTAGGGACCCATCCACAATGGTTGGAACTTACTTGCTTCCAATTTATCAGATTCCTGATTGTATAGTAAGACCAAGTCAGCTTCTGAGAAGACACGAGGTTTAACATTTTTGTCAAATTGCGCTTTGACTCATTTCTTATGAGCTTCGTTAGCCAAAGCGGAATCACAACGGGTTTCATCCAATTGGATTGGTTCCAAGAAACGATCCTCTTCTTTCGAAGTTTCGGGAAGTAGATCGAATACGATCTTGAGAGATGAAATTTCACACTGAATCGGTAAGACCACTTCTAGGCCATACACCAGCTGAAAGGGTGTAAATCCGGTCGCATTTCTCACTGATGTCCTATATGCTCACAAAGCTGAGTATAGGATTAAGTGCCAATTCCGTTTGTGGACTCCGATCATCCTTTGCAACATGTGCTCTAGGACGTTGTTGATGGCCTAAAGTTGTCCGTTAGCTTGTGGATAATATGGAGTAGAACTGTTGTGGGACAGTCCTAATTTGGCAGCTAATTGAACCATCATGTGATTGCGAAAATACGATCCATGATCTGTGACTATAGCCTATGGAACACCGAATCTAGAGACTACATGATTGGAAAAGAAAAGAGTAGCTGTTTCACCACTGTTGTTTAATGTAGGCATCACCTCGGCCCATTTTGTAAAATAGTCGACTGCGACTATGATATACCCATGCCCCCCGGCCGAGGTGAGGTTAGATGTCATGAAGTCTATGCCCCATTTGGTGAATGGCCCAACAACAACTACTAGATGCAGCAGTGTGGTCGGTAGTCTAGTTTTGTGGGCAAAGACCTGACAAGCATGGTAACTTCTGACCGCAATTATGCAATCTTTGAATATAGTAGGCTAGAAGTAACCTGCTCGTAAGATCTTTTGTGCCATAGCGTAACTAGATTGATGCCCTCCACATGCACCTGAATGGAAATCATTCAGGACTTTTTCAGCCTCCTAATGGGTGAGGCACGTTCGCAAAACTATATCAACACCATGACAGTAAAGGGTATCACCGACGATCATGTAGTATTTGGCTTGGTATCGAGTATGTCGTTGTTTGGAGAACGAGGTATTAGGCATATATGTTTGGGTTTGGAGATAGATTAGTATATCTCCATACCATGGATCGCTTGACGATATGAGAAACAAAGATTCATCTACGATTGATGCTTTGGATGTTGAATCATTGGACGATGATGGGAGATCGCATAGTAACTCCGTGAAACTAGAGATTTCTTTGATTTTGATTTTGTGAATTCTAGATCAAACTCTTGCAAAATGGCTATCCATTTTGAATATTTGCCCCCTAGTAATTGACGTGACAGAATGTAAGTCATATGTTTGCAATCTGACAAAATGGTAGTTTTGCGAAATATGATATAGTGTAGAAATCTCTGTACTGCTTGAACAACTGTTAGATCCACCTTTTCAACATAGGAGTATGTGCTTTCTATATCATTTAAGTTTTGACTTAATTAATAGACCAGATGTTCAATTCCATCGTCTTCTTGTACTAAAACCATTGCGATAGTCGTATCTGCTGCCACGAGATATAGGTTAAAGTATTTTTGATAGTCAGGAGCGTACATTAATGATGCTTTTATTAGGGAATCCTTTAAAGTGTCAAAGGAAGCTTGCGCAACCTAATCCCAGTTGAAGGGCACTTGTTTTTTCAAAAGACGCATATAAACTTTAGCAAGTTCGGTGTAATTTGGAATGAACCTCCTCAGAAAGTTTTCTTTCCCTTGGAGTTTCTAAATCTGAAGCACATTTGAAGGTGGAGGCATGTCGATGATTGCTTGAACCTTACATGGATCGAGTCAAATCTTGTCCTTAGAAGCCACGAAACCAGGTAAACGACCAGAACCAACACAAAACACACATTTGTGTGGATTGAGTCATATTTTGTAGCGTCGACAACGTAGAAATATAGCTCTCAAATGCTACAAATGATTAGTCCGCTTTCGCAAATGAGCTGGTAGATCGTCGATATATGGTTGAACGATGTGCTTAATGTCATGGAAGGCATAGTTCATTGCCCTCTGAAAAGTTGCCCCTGCGTTCTTTAAACTGAAAGGTAGTTTACAGTATGCGAATGTGCCCCATGAACATATAAATGTAGTCTTTGACTGGTCCTGTGGGCGGATGTTTATTTGATTTTATCCATAAAATCCATCCATGAATGAAAAGATTTCGCATCCGGCACATTCATCAATTATCTGGTCGATGAAGGCTATAGGGTAGTTGTCCTTTAGACAAGCTTGATTTACATCCCTGTAATCGATGCACACTCTAATTTTTCCTTACTTTTTCATGACAGGAACAATATTCGATACCCAATCAGTTAGAGGAACGGGGTAAATGAAACCAGCATGTAAAATTTTTCAACTTCTACCTTGATGGCAGCGGATGTTTTCGGGTGAACCTGTCGAAGCCGCTGTCGTACTGGTTTGACATCTAGATACATCTTGATTTCGTGTTCAATGATGCTCAAGTCAATGCCTGGCATTTCATCATATGACCATGCAAATACATCTCTAAATTCACGAAAGAGAGTGAAGTATATTTCCAATTCTGAAGAAGAGCAAGATTTTCCAACATGAATATTCTCTACAACATCAAGTTTGGTTGAGATATTTATCGCGATAATTTCTTCAATATTGGATAGATTTCGCTTGGAGTCCACCGTATTTACAATATTTTATATAAAATAAAAAACTGAATGATGTTGAAGGTCGCTAGAATAATCTTCGTCGTTATTTTGAAGATGGGAATGATGGTGGTGTTAGCACCTAAATCTGCCTTATGCTGAAGGAAGGCAAAGTTCAGGGTAGCCACAAACCACGCTCAGTCTGGTAGCTAGCCCTACCAGAATAGGATAGGGCTCTCTCCGAGTCACGCTCAGTGAATAGATAAACGATATGGTCTGAGATGACTTACAGTGAAATATTGACTTTAGGATAGTAAATAAACATGGATACAAGAAACATTTTTTTATAAATGACTGAGTTTCTGGGATGTATGGGACCAACGAACAGTAATGAGCAGAGAATTTAACATAAAGGCACATATTACTTCGTGAGGCAAGACAGACGGAAAGCCTAGCAATTGAATTTGAAATAATGAGAAATGGAAAAATTGTTTAGGAGGGTGAAAAGGGCATAGACACATGAATCCTTTTCAACAGAAGAAGAACACAGAACGTGAAACTTTCCCATAGGCAGAGCAATAAACATGAATTCTACCTTATCCTACATAGAAAATTTCACTGAATTGAATATGAATGAACTGTGAAACATAACGAAATACATATGAAACATAAAGAGAACACATTTTCTACACTCATGCCACAAGAATTTCATGAAATAGAGCCACTGCCTTTCATTAATCCTCTGTCAAAGTATACAATGAAGAACTGAGTTTCTCTCCCACATTCTCCCATATATTACAAGCCAACCAACCCTTTGCAAATGGTTTGCATACAATAAATAGACTATGCCATGGGGAAATAGAATGACCAAGAGTTGGGGAGTTTTGCAAATGATTACAAACTGGAAATGGAAAGCCAACCATTAGTTACAGGTGCAGCATTACAAAAATGACAAATGGCTTGGGTGACCGCTTGCCTTCCTTTGCCACTTGGATAGAAGCCAAACTCTTTAAACTTTGCCTTAGTTGCTGAAAAAATTGTAGTGTAAATGAGTGGGCCCACTTGGAGAAAGTCACAAATCGAAATGTCGCGAAACGGAAGTGATTTTGCCCTGTTTGTCTATATGTGCCGTGCCAAAATCTATATGCGTCGTGCCACTTTGGAGGTGATTTTGAGGTACTTGCTAAAGTCCAAATTGTGCCCAAGTGTGCTTGTTAGAAATCCTTGCCTGTCTACTTTCCAACCCAAGTGGAATTTCTAAATTGGGTGCTCATTTGCCCCTCCAAAACTTAAATCTCCCAAGGTTGCTTCTTGTGTGTCAAAATAGGGGCAGAGAGGTCATTTTTTGAGTGTTTTTGACCTCCTGGGGACTCAAAACTTGCCCAAAATTCTTTTCCATGCCCCAACAGTCATGATTTTTCATGATGAATCCAAAAATGCAAACCGTTCTTGATTTTGAGCTCTCAATCCTAAGTGCCGCACCAGTGGCATGACGCACAGGGAGAAAAACCCTGTTTTGTGCCCAAAAGTTGTCAAATGACAAAAAATGCTCCAAATTTCTTGGCCATGCACCAACAGTCATGATTTTTCATGTTGAATCCAAAAATGCAAACCATTCTTGATTTGGAGCTCCCAATCCTAAGCGTCACCCCAGGGCGCGGCGCATAGAGCCTGTGCGTAGCGCTTTTTGCAGGAGAGGTTTGGAGGCCTTCCCAGTGTCAAAATTGGGTGCAGGATAGCTTGTGAGAAAGGTATTTGAGTCAGAATTCCAACATAACTGGAATGTTTAATTTGGAGTTCATTTGCCCTGTCAAAAATCAAATCTCCCAAGATTGGTCAAAATGTGCCCAGTGAGGCTGCCTCAAGGAAGAGTGTTGTTGCAGTCAACTTTTGAAGGTGTTCCTCAACTCCAAATTGAGCTCATGATAGCTCATTGGAAATATCTTTGTGTATAGTTATCATTTTACTCATCACAAAAGTCATTTGGCTAACCAAGCTAAGAGAACACTTGATTTTCCCAAGGTCAGTTTAGAGGTGCATCAATTCTCCCAAGCCAATTGTATGTTTGACATTTCTCTAAACATATGACACCTGTGTAAAAAGTGAAGGAGGTTTTTCTTCCTTGGCCTATTTTGGACAAAAACCTCTCTCAGTTTTCCAAAATGCATCTTTTCTTGCTTATAAACATCATTTGAGTGAATTATTGAACCTTCCTCTGGCCTGCAAGTATCATTGAAGTGCTTTGAGAACAACAATTTGCAAACCATAGACCTAATGACTGAAATGAGTCTTTTCCATTAAAAGATCAAACATTGAATGTCATGGATTTTAATAACTTTGATGAAAAGACCTAAGCTAGTAGGTACAGGACATGAGGGGAATGAACTGACAAGACCCTTCCGTCAGATTATGGCATGCCTCTAGCGGAATGCAACTAAATGGATGGAGCGAGACACATAAAAATGAAATGCAGAAAGAGTTTTGATCTCTGACGGAGGACTGACAAGACTGACTCTAACATTGGCTCCAATGGGGGATGGTAGCTCCAGCTCCTTGGAGATACCAAGAACTGCAGATCTTTGGGTGAGCAGACAGTGCCTTCATCCATTGGGCTATGGAGTCATTATCTCGACAAACAACACAAGACTTTGACACATTTATTGACTAGAACTTGACTTAAACCGAAATTAATTATGAAACCAATATGACTGAAAAACTGACTCAATGCAAAAGGAAATGACTCATGACTGACTTAACTAAAACAAGAACTGACAAAACCTATTCAATGGCAGCAGTCCATCAAGATTCGAGGGTTTCAAATTATGATGACAGCCACCTGCATACTAATGCAATATGTACAAATCATGTGTAATGTGTCTTCCAATGTAACCAATCAAGCAGATGCCTTCTTGATTGATTCTCCTGATCAGATCTCCTGGTCAACAACAGATACTGGTAACTGGGCATCCAAAGACACAGTTGACCATGATCTCCTTCATCACTGAATATTGCAATAATCACCTTCACTGCAACAGATTTTCCATTAGATCATGAAAAACATGAAGATTGACCTCTTGCTGGAAAAAGAAGGTATCTTTTTCTCTTGATTCTGGTCTTTCTTCATAAATAAGAGTGTGTTCCGGGTCTTCAAAAAATTCTGAACAAGTGGATGAAAAAATCTCCTTTTCAAAGAACATTTCAAAACATGAAAAATATGAGGAGGAATCTGAAAGGGGATCTTGAATGGTCTGATCTTCTGAAGTATAAATATATGGTAGGTCATCTTCATACGATATTATAGCCAGATTCTCATTACATTCATTACATTCATCAATCATGAGAAAAGCAACTTCAGATGTTTCTTGAAACCTAACAATAACATTTCTATCATCTACCATAAATTCATCCAGAGGAACTTTTTCACTTGCTTGAGCAAAGATCCCATCTTGCTGTTCATGAGCTAACTGGATTACCTCTTCACGAATACTATGTTCTGATGACATGAGAACATTTGGATCTAAAACTCTGTCTTCTTCATCCCAGATGATTTCAGCAGCAGAGTTCTCTTTCATGGGACTTAGTTCAAGGTTTTCTTGGTCATCACAATCTGAATCTACATCTGAAATGGTTGTCTTAACATTATTACATTCTGAATTTGAAACTTGATTTCTCTGCATGCTGTCTTCTTCTATGGACAAATCTGAAACGACACTTTTTCTTTCATCACTTTCAGCCATATGGAACTCTTCAACCTGCTGATCTATTTCATGTAATTCATGTTGACTGTCAAGATGAAAAATTCCTTCATTTTCCACCGTACAAAGATCTTGATTCTGCTGTAAAGTTTCCTGAGCATCTTGATGGGACTCCTCTAGTTTCTCTTCATGTTGCTGAAATGGATTCTCGTACAAGGCTTCCATGATCTCATCATCCATAAAATTATCATCCTCATAGTATTTTTCAAGGCTTTCAACAAAAGTAAAAGCATGTCTGCAACAGTCATGAACTAGATTTAATGATGGATAAGAGTCTTTATATCTTTCAATGAACAGGGCATGAAAATCCTTTAGACAATAAATACAAGCAGTGGGAAAATTTTCATACCAAGATTGGTCTTCACCTTCTAGAGTGGCCAGGAATATCTTCATTAAGGAATCTTCAGGAAAATCAACCTTCAACTTGCGAATATGCATGTGAAATCGAACTAGATGTAAAGAAGCATCCTTCTTACCATCATCTTTAAACGTAGGCAAATTCCTTGACCAATCTACTTTCGGAATCTTATTTGGAAAGGCTGGAATGTGATCTCGGCTCATGGGAGCATATCTTCTTGCAATCCGCTCCATTTTAAAATATCTCAAAGCTATTGATCCCTCTGCAATGGAGTCACCATGAAGCACCGGTTGCTGGATTCTTCAGTGAAAGGAGTCTCCAGGTGAATGATTTCAGCTGTCTTCTTATGTCTGATCGTTGTTCACCATCAAAAATCAGCTCTGAACTTGAGATATGTATTGGGGCAAAACAATCTTCAAGCAAACCATTTTCTTCTCCAGCGGAGTCGCCACTATGTTAGCACCTAAATCTGCCTTAGGTTGAAGGAAGGCAAAATTTAGGGTAACCAAAAACCACACTCAGTCTGGTAGCTAGCCCTACCAGAACGGGAGAGGGCTCTCTCCGAGTCACGCTCAGTGAATAGATAAATGATATGGTCTGAGATGAATTACAATGAAATATTGGTTTTAGGCTAGTAAATAAACATGGATACAAGAAACAATTTTTTATAAACGATTGAGTTTCTGGGATGTATGGGACCAACAGACAACAATGAGTAGAGAATTTAACACAAAGGCACAGATTACTTCATGAGGCAAGACAGGTGGAAAGCCTAGCAATTGAATTTGAAATAATGCAAAATGGAAAGATTGTTTAGGAGGGTGAAAAGGGCATAGACACATGGATCCTTTTCAATAGAAGAAGAACACAGAACGTGAAACTTTCCCACAGGGAGAGCAATAAACATGAATTCTACCTTATCCTACTTAGAAAATTTCACTGAAATGAATATGAAGGAACTATGAAACATAATGAAATACATATGAAACATAAAGATAACACATTTGCTACACTCACGCCACAAGAATCTCGTGAAACAGAGCCACTGTCTTTCATTAATCCCCTGTCAAAGTATACAATGAAGAACTGAGTTTCTCTCCCACAGTCTCCCAGAAATTACAAGCCAACTAACCCTTTGCAAATGGTTTGCATACAATAAATAGACTATGCCATGGGTAAATAGAACTACCAAGAGTTGGGGAGTTTTGCAAATGATTACAAACTCGAAATGGAAAGCCAACCATTAGTTATAGGTGCAGCGTTACAAAAATGACAAATGGCTTGGGTGACCACTCACCTTCCTTTGCCACTTGGATAGAAGCCAAACTCTTTAAACTTTGCCTTAGTTTCCGAAAAAATTGTTGTGTAAATGAGTCGGCCCACTTGGAGAAAGTCGTGAATCGAAATGTCGTGAAGCGGAAGTGATTTTGGCCTTTTTGTCTATATGCTCCGCACCAAAATCTATATGCGTCGTGCCACTATGGAGGCAATTTTGAGGTACCTACTGAAGTCCAAATTGTTCCCAAGTGTGTTTGTTAGAAATCCCTACCTATCTACTTTCCAACCCAAGTGGAATTTCTAATTTTGGTGCTCATTTGCCCCTCCAAAACTTCAATCTCCCAAGACTGCTTCCTGTGTGTCAAAATAGGGGTAGAGAGGTCATTTTTTGAGTGCTTTTGACCTCTTGGAGACTCAAAACTTGCCCAAACGTCTTGGCCATGCACCAGCAGTCATGATTTTTCATGCTGAATCCAAAAATGCAAACCATTCTTGATTTGGAGCTCTCAATCCTAGACGCCGCGCCAGTGGCGTGGCACACAGGGAGAAAAACCCTGTTTTGTGCCCAAAAGTTGTCAAATGACCAAAAATGCCCCAAATATGCTCCAAATTTCTTGGCCATGCACCAGAAGTCATGATTTTTCATGCTGAATCCAAAAAATGCAAACCATTCTTGATTTGGAGCTCCCAATCCTGTGCATAGCGCTTTTTGTAGGAGAGGTTTGGAGGCCTTCACGGTGTCAAAATTGGGTGCAGGATATTGCGTTGGAAAGCTATTTGAGTCGGATTTCCAACCCAACTGGAATTTTGCAATTTGGAGTTCATTTTCCCTGTCAAAAATCAAATCTCCCAAGACTGGTCAAAAGGTGCCCAGTGAGGCTGCCTCAAGGCAGAGTGCTGTTGCAATAACTTTTGAAGGTGTTCCGCAACTCCAAATTGAGTTCATGATAGCTCATTGGAAAGATCTTTGTGTTTGGTTATTATTTTAGGCATCAAGTAGGTCATTTGGCTAACCAAGCTAGGCGAAAACTTGATTTTCGTAAGGTCACTTTAGAGGTGCATCAATTCTCCCAAGGCAATTGTATTTTTGATATTTCTCTAAAACCATGACACCTGTGTAAACAGTGAAGGAGGTTTTTCTTCCTTGGCCTATTGTGGACAAAAACCTCTCTCAGTTTTCCAAAATGAATCTTTTCATGCTCAGATAAATCATTTGAGTGAATTATTGAACCTTCCTCTAGCCTGCAATTATCATTGAAGCACTTTGAGAACAACAATTTGCAAACCCTAGACCTAATGACTGAAATGAGTCTTTCCCATTAAAAGATCAAACATTGACTGTCATGGATTTTAATAAATTTGATGAAAAGACCTAAGACAACAGGTACAAGACATGAGGGGAATGAAATGACAAGACCCTTCCGTCAGATTATGGCATGCCTCTAGCGGAATGTAGCTGAGTGGATGGAGCGAGACACCTAAAAATGAAATGTAGAAAGGGTTTTGATCTCTGACGGAGGATTGAAAAGACCGACTCTAACAGGTGGTAATCTTCCCATGGTGCCTCTCCTATCATCATCGACTAAATGATTCCTTCATCTGTAGAATTTACATGCGATGAAGGATTTGAAGAGGTGCCATATTCTTGAGACCTATCTATCTAAACACTCGATGAGAGTTGATTTGGGTTTGCCACCCAGGCCAAGAAAATTGATTGCTACAAAATTTCTATTGGGCTTGGAGGCAATACCTAGCGATGATCCATGCTAACAAAATGTTTGGAAATCTTCTTAATCTTTGCTGATATAGAAGATACCATATTACAAGTTTCCACCGTGGCCACTTCCGCTAGATTACTCGGAGGCGGTAGGGCAAAAGTACCAATTAAGGCAGGGTCTTTTAGGAGGCCTACTTCGACATTTTGAAGCGATTGAGAGCTTCCATGGATCATAAGAATGCTTTTTGTAACTTCTGAACTGTTGGGGAGAAAGGTTAGTTGGTTAACGATTGGCACAACAGCAGCCATGGCATAAATCCATGGCCTTCCTAGTAGGATATTGTAATTGAGGTTTCCATCGATAACTTCAACTTCAATTTCTATTGTTTTTCCCCCTAATTCGACTTGTAAGTTACTTAATATCTCATATGACGTGTATGTTCTTCCATCAAATGCTTTTAATGTCGTTGATGATCGCAACAAGGGTGGTGAGCCTAAAGTTTTCAAGTAACTCATTGACATTATGCAGGTGGATGTGCCTTCATCTATGATCGTTCAATGAACAGTTTTGTTGAGGGATTTTACCTATATAAGGAAAGCGAGTTGGGCTGGTAACTGAGGTTCATATCCTTTGTGATTAAAGGTCACAAGATTGGAATCCATTTGGCCAATCCCACCTATTGCTAATAATAAAGCTTGCTTTTGGGAGGGGAAATTTTGCAGTACTTCAAGTGTCGACATAGTGGATGGCCATTGGGCCAGATCGTGTACTATATTATAATTCTGTGTTGCTTAAGCACGAGGATTAAATGTCGATTTATGTACTACTCCCTTTGGCAGTTTTGTTGTTAGTTCAGGAATGATCGGTGGCACAACTTCGGAGGAAGTTGTTGTTGGACTACTAGGTTGATCTGTAGCCTTGTTGTTCACATCTGTGGATTCCCATAATCTTTATTCCTTGTCGATATCAAAGCATCATTTTTTTGTTTCGAAATGGACAACATAAGCACTTGGGATGGGGAAGCATTATCGATAGCAACTAGATTAGTTTCTGGGTTTGGAAACAGATCAGTCAATATCGCCGAGGTACCTGGTTTCTTGAAGAACTTCGTGACCTCAGCTCGATGTGGACAATCTCTCGTGTAATGGTCCTCATCACATAGGAAACATGGCTGATTAGGTTTCTTTCGCTCAGTAGGGTTTCCAGAAGGTTTCTCAGGAGTCGAATCTTCCTGTTTCTTCTTTTTGTTTTTCCCTTTCTTCTTACCCCTTGGTTGCTTTGGTTTTTTTCCTTTGTCCAATGACATAGCATAAACCTCTGAGGCAGGAAGTTTGTCATTTTCTTTTCTATTGGAAACTGCAATGGCTTTACTAGATGGGGCCTTTGCAATTTGCGTACTTGAGGTGCCAATCATGCCGTCACCGGCATGAGAGTCCCTGTTTGATTTAGGAGGAGGAGGAACGGAAAATTCTGGTCTAGGAGTGTCAAGAATTTTGTCATAGAGCATGCTAGACTGAGTATAGATCAAGTCTAGATATTGTGCATGAGTAATAACTTGCTCTTCAGTGACAACTCCTCCCTTGGCCACATCTTATGTAATAGAAGGTAATAATGACTTAATAAACCATTCAGCTAGAAGTTGATTAGGAACATATGTCTTTACCATTCGACGACGCTGTCACCACTAATGAATATGATCAGATATGTGAGTGGTTGTTGTCTATTTAAAATTGGTAAGGAGTTCTGTTCCTGTTTCATACCTCATGGGTAACTGAAAATGGATTAAAAAGGTAGTGGCAAGGATGCTGAAGTTATCGAATGAAGCTCTAGGTAATTCGATGTACCATTTCATTGCCGGACCAGTTAACGTTTGTTGAAAAAGGAAAAGCCTAATCGAATCATCATTGAGGGTGTTGGATGAACACCACAAATGAAAGGTCATTACATGATTCGATGGATCTTCACCCAGATTTCCATCAAATTTAGGAATATCTGACGGAAGTTTATGAGGAATCGTTGGCCACCAAGGTGCATAAGTAATTGGATCATTTGTTAGCCGATTCAGATCTAGTAATTCTAAAGTTGCTACGAAAGGCAACTGTTGATTCAGGTTTGACGAAGCATACCCAAGATAAGATGGGATTGCCATAGCAGTGGGTCTTTGCACACCAACATAATGTATTTGATGTTGATAACTTTGATAAGGTTGATGGGCATAACCATTATAATATGATTGTTGGTAACCGTTTTGAACATATGGTTCCCATTACCCGCAAAGCTTTGTTGCTAGGTCCTCAATAAGCTTGATGGAATTGTGGTTGTTGATATTGTACCAACCATGGTTGTTGTCCAATACTGGATGTTTGACCAAGATGAGGGGTGATAGTACCCATTTGATCCTGAGTCGCTTCAGTTAAGGAGCCACTAATCTGCGGTTGTGATTGAGTCGTGGAAACAAGAGGTTGTTGTATTATGACCTGAGAGACTTGAGGTTGACATACAACAGGAAACACTTGTACTTGTGACACCGTCACAATAGTAGATGTAGTGGTAATGTTCGACACAGGTTGATTTGGTTGCATTGAATATACAACTCTTGGTTGTTGATGCACTATTGGTACCCAACCACTGGATGCAATTCCAGTTTGACCCAAATTTTGTTGTGAACTCTCATATGGTTGTTCTCCTGGAGGGAACAATGAAAAGGCATACTGCCCCCCATATGGTGGCAATCCAGTGTGCAAAGGGTAAATTGGTCTTTGGAGACTGGACTGCCTAAATTGATACTGATGTGAAGGATCAATTTGCTAGATTTGAACATAAGAAA
The DNA here is from genome assembly GCA_000404065.3 of Pinus taeda. Taxonomy (NCBI): domain Eukaryota; kingdom Viridiplantae; phylum Streptophyta; class Pinopsida; order Pinales; family Pinaceae; genus Pinus; species Pinus taeda. The sequence continues at coordinate 55,063 of APFE031646012.1, read as the reverse complement.
TTCCAGATAAGATTCCGGATGAAAAAATAGGAATAAAGCATGCTATTGAAACAGTCCCTAGGTGGACTCCATCTAGGGTTGAGAACTAGTTGGGATAGATGGTATACCATCAAACATTGTCGGAGTAGCAACGAGAAGCTTTACTGCTACTGTATCAGATGGCATAGTCCTAGATGTTGATGGTTATTCAGACATATCTAGTCTATCTAAAAGATTTCCTAGCGATTTGACAGGAACTTGCGATGAAGGATGATTGAAAGAACTAACTTCACTAGTGGAAGGATATAAGTGGATCCCAGTTCCAAAATGCAATGGGGTACTGGATGGAAGATCCTCTACAATCTCTTCTATAACAATCAGTCCAGGTGGAAGAGGTAGATCGTCAGGTCCGTAAAATATTTCTGGTGCTGAAGAAAGTATAGTCTCTGCAGCAACAGATACTGGAGGGTTGACACCTTCCGAATCAACCCTAGATGGAATTGGTTCAGGAATAGAAGTGTTTACCATTACACTAGGATCAGTTCTAATGTCCTCTTTTAACTGTGGAACTTCTTCTGTAGAGGCAGGGGTACCAGAAATAATTGGAGTAATTGGAGTCTCTGATGATGTTGAAACACAAGTTTCCATTAAACTAGGAGATTTCGACCCAGTTAAACGAGATCGTTTGGCCCGGAATGGTTTCATTTCTGAAATCAAAGACGGTTGTCTTGTTAGTCTCCATGAATGATGAGGTTTTTATTGACTTTCTTCCATGATTGCAGATTACTTGATCAACTCAAAATTAAAAGGGGAAAATGTTATTCCGAATTAAATGAATTTTATGACGCTTTGACACAGCTTGCTTTTCCAATTTTTAAGAGTCAAGAAGAAGCTAAAGGTCACTCTAGTCGCCTTTGATTTTTAATGAGCCTGCAGTGACAAGTGCTCAGATGGACCTTTTCTTTTAAGGAGTTGAAAAGGAACGAAAGTGACTACTCTGGAAATCTAGACAGAGGGATTATCAAACCAATCACAAAACTGAAATATACACCTTGCTGGTAAATTAAAGAGAAATTACTGAGGACTTTACGTACAACAGTCAATCTTTTAGAATGTTGTGTTCAGTGCATGGCGATCGATGGGGCAGCAGGCACGGCTTCCTAAGGATAAGGGATATCAGCCTATCGTGGTCTCCCAATATATACTTGACGGTACGTGGGAGCACAAGTTCGTACTGGCAATTGTCGTATCGAAGAGGAGGAATCACCCAACCTACGATGAAAACGATAGTTACCAGGCTTTACAATGCCGTAATACCTCTCTAGCCTAGACTTCTGGATTTTGTGTGTTAGGTTCCAAAGTGTTTTTATGTTCATTGAGGTTTATTTTAAAGTTGATCTTTCTTAAGAAGTTTTCCTTTCAAGGTTCATCGGTGATGTAGATGCACAATTCCTAAATATGCAATCTAAAATGATAAACAACCATTTGTTTTCTTTTAACAATGAAAATCTTAGCGACTAAGGAAAGAATAGTAAGATTTTTTCAACAGAGAACAAAGAGCACACACTAAATGCACTTTTCCTAAATCAATTTCCACATGCAGTCTCAATGCAAATGCACATGCATGTATTTGTTTTTCCGTCTCCTTAATGTGAGAATGCCAAAAAGAAAACTAAGTATAGATCTAAACTACTTTTCTTGAAACCGACACTTTAGCAATTTCTTTTCAAAAAACGAAAGGAAGACTAAGACGACACTTTCAATTTCGAATGGGAAACTTCTTTCGACACTTCAAATACTGACAATTCAAATCAAATACAATGGCAAAAGTACAATTGGCTATTTGAAAGAGGAATACTTTACAACACTCTTTTCTTTACTCAAAATGATAGTTACGACACTTTCGAATCAAAAGACGACAGTTCGATTAAGCTACTTTTTGCAAAGGACTGTAAATGATGAAAAATACATACAAAAACATTTATATTCCTTATCAATGGAGGCGGAATAATGTAAAAGAAGAAGGCTTCAACAATGATATACTGATCATAAGTAGTAAAACTATTAAATAGAGCTGAAAACAATGAAGAAAAAACCAAAATCTAGAGAGGGAAACAGTGTCATTCAATCATTGCACCTGTCCTTAAGGGAAATAGGGATGCATCTCACCTGTAGCACATGGTAGGTGCGATGCATCCAGACTACCAATGAGAGACAGTGCGATGGTCCAGGGATGAGACTGAGCTTGGTTTTCACTCACAATTTGTAGCTAGGTTCAGTGATTTAGGTCGAGCTTATGATGGACCGTAAACACAAAGTATATGGGTATGATCTTATGAGCTTATTAAGCCACCACCAAGGCACTTAGGATGTTTGTAAGTCATATGTTCAGTTCATAAACCAACCTAGAGATTGACTGAAGCAACGTTGATCTACTTTGCAATTGCATAGCAAAAGCAGTTCGAAGGCTAGCTGGCTTAACTTTAGGCTCCATCTGTAGTTTATAAAGCAAACAACAGTAACAAAAAAACAAACTATTCACTCCCTAGTGGAGTCGCCATTTTGTTTCTGAGAAAACTAGTGTCTATTCAAATCTGCTAGTCCCACTAAGACGGGTAGCTATCGTAGAAACAAACAATTCAAAGTAACTTGTGTTTTCCTTTATGAGAGATAGATAAGAGAGAAGTAGAGATCACCAACCTTAGTCTTGCTTGGATCCTTGCTTGTTTCCTCTCTCCTTTGATAGAGCTTCGCCACTCCTTTCTCACTTGTCCCGCTTCAAAGAACACCTGCAGAGGCAAAGCAGCAAAATACCATCAAAGCATAGAGAGCTATGATACCATAAACAATGTAGAATCAGATGTAAATTAACCATACAATTGCATTTACAAATACAAGATTTAGAAATACGTAAGTATATGGAGGAAAACTCAAATAACTTTATTGATAGAAGTAGATGAGAGGATTACAACCCAGTTGTCTGATCCAGTGCCATCCTCCCAGCATGAAAGCCCTCTTCACCTCATGAAAAGCTAGATCACCCAACAATACAATGCCTCAAAGAGAAACCAACAACACTTCCTTACAAATTACAAAATTCCAGCCTTTGGATCTCTAGGATGATAGATCCATATATAGATATTTGCAGGGAGGTGAGTCAGCTTATGGGTTTTTGATTAGTGTCATTTCACTGATAGTTCTTAGTTCCACTTGGAGATTTCATGATCTCTTACTTATCCTTGGGTGAATTCAGAAAGGCAAGTGTCATATGAGCAATTTCTAGAAGATTCTCTGAGTTTCCACCTAGAAACCTGCCTCTGCCATTTGTCTTCTCTCACTCATCACACCCTACAGAAGGGAATTTTAGTATGCATCACATTCCTTGTGTGTAACAGGTGAGATGCATCACACCCCCAGCATGGAGTAGTCTATATGGTCCAGTTTTGACCAGTTCTGAGTAGTTTTTCAGGGAGAACTTCTGGGAAATGATGTAATCAGTTGACCTTGATCCTTTAGGGTTTGAAACAACACTTTTAGGGGTTTGAGAGCCCTTGGTTTATCAACATATGTGGTTGGGTTTTCAGTGCCCAATTATGTCAAACACACCTCCAAGGGTTTTTCACCTAGGGATATTTTCTTTTTTTTGTTTTTTTCTCTGTTTTCTTTTTTTTTCCTCGTTTCCCTTTTTCTCTTTCTTCTTTTTTTTTTTTGCTTAGGGTGTGGGTGGAGTGGAGACAGGGACCTGCTCCACTACCAACACTGTTTTTCCCATATTCTCAATGAACTCTTCCTTGGAAAGGGGCTTCCTGTAGATCTTCAATCTATGCCCATTGACAAGCATGGGGATGGCTTCTTCATCTATGGTCTGTATAAGGACAAAACCATTGTCATTGCATTTTTCTATTGTATATGGTCCCAACCACCTTGTCCTCAATTTGCCTTGAAATCTTTATATCTTGAATCATACAACAACACCCAATATCCTTGTTGGAATTGTTTTTCTTTGAGGTGTCTGTCATGCCATATTTTTCTTTGAAGTTGGACTACCTCTGAGTGGAGTAAGGCTTGCATTCTCTGTTCATCCAATCCATTTAGCTAAAGCAATCTTTCCTTTTGTGCATGGCTAAGATCTAGGTCAAGCTGAGTTGCCATCCTTAATGTGTTATTCAAATTCTATTCATAGCAGAGCCTTCTTCCCCTATACCAGCTCATATGGTGTAAACCCTCTGGTGGTTTTCCAGGTGGTGTTATAGGCCCAGGTGGCCTCAACTAATCGATTTGCCTAATATTTTTTACTACTGCTCACTACCTTAGTCAAAATCCATTCCAAAGCTCTGTTGGTGACTTCCATCTGTCCATTTGCTTGTGGATGATAAGGGTGGAAGTTTTGTGCTTAATCTTGTGGTGTGTGAGCAGGTCTTCAACCAAATTGGAGGTAAACTAACTCCCTTGATCTGTGACTAACTCTCTTGGGTAGCCAAACTTGTAGAAGATATTTTCCCTCAAAAACTCAGCTACTTTTTCTTCTATTGTTGCTTTGATCGCCTTTGTTTCTGCCCATTTTGTGAGATAATCAGTACACAAAATGATGTAAGATTTCTGTTTTGAAGGAGGGTTGATAGGACCCACAAATTCCATGCCCCACTTCTCAAATGGCTCGAAAGTCACTTGAGGTTGTAGGGGCATCTCATGCCTTGGAGTCGGTTTCCCCATCCTTTGACATCGGTCACATTGGCTGATGTATCTCCTGACATCTTGATAAAGAGTGGGCCAATAGTAACTTGCCTACAAAATTTTGAAAGCAATCCTCTTTGTTTCAAAGTGGCCGCCACAAGGCCCATCATGATAGGTTAGGAGGATGTCAAATACTTTCTCCTCCCTTACACATCGCCTCAAAATCTAATTTGGGCCAAGTTTAAAAAGATCGCCCCCAATCCAAGTGAATGGGGCACTTTTCCTTACGATCTTGCTCTTCTCTTTTGAGGAGAGGTGTGGCGGAAACTGTGTTGTAACCAAGTAATTTACTATATTAGCAAACCATGGAGAGAGTACTGAAATAGAAAATAAGTGTTCATCTGGAATTTGATCATCCACCATTCCTTCTTCACCTGCAGTTAGATCTAGTCTAGACAGAAAATTAGCAACAACATTTTCCTTACATGGCTTATCAACAATAGTCAAATCAAATTGCTGCAATAAAAGTAACCATCTAATGATACAAACATTTACATCTGGTTTATTCATCAAATACCTAATTGCAGCATGATCAGTTTGTACAAATGTTTGATAGCCAGTGATGTAGTGTTTGAACTTGTTTAGGGAATGGACTACAACGAGGAGCTCCTTTTCGGTTACAGTGTAGTTTAATTTTGCCTTGGACAGGTTTTTACTAACAAAATATATGGCATAAGGCAACTTCTCTTCAACTTTCCCTAAGGTTGCTCCTATCACTTTGTTCGAGGCATTTGTGTGAATGTGGAAAGGTAGGGCCCAATTTGGAACTCTCAAGTTTGGGGTAGTTACCACCTTGCCTTTCAAGGCATCCAGAGCCTCTTGACAGTTGTCCAGGTTAGTCAAAGCTTCCTGGACGTTAGAACCATAAGGGATAAAGTCATCCATATAGATCTCCACTGAATCATGAACTAGTTAGAAAATATGCTCAGTACCACTCTTTGGAAAGTGGCGGGAGCATTACACAACCCAAAAGGAAGGACCCGGTATGCAAAGGTACCCCATAGACAAGTGAAAGTGGTTTTATCTTGGTCTTCCGAGCTGATTTGGATCTGGTTGTACCCACTAAACCCATCTAGGAAGGAGAAGAAATTCTTCCCTACCAGGCCATCTAACACTTGATTTATGAAAGGCAAAGGGAAATGGTACTTCTTGGTGGCCTTTTTCAGTTCCCGATAATCTACACAGATTCTCCACTTCCCATTTTTCTTTGGCACTAGCACCAAAGGAGAAACCCATTTGATGTTAGAGATGGGGTAGATGAATCCTGCATCCAACAAATTTTGTAGTTCTTCTTTGACAATGTCCTTAAGGGTTGGATTCATCCTCCTTTGAGGCTACCTGACTGGTTTACAATCTTCTTTAATATAAATGTGATGAGTACAGACTGAAGGGTGGACTCCCTTCATCTCCTTATAACTCCAAGCAAAAGCATCCAAATGATTCCTTAATAAGCTACACAGTTCTTTCTCCTGAGAGGTGGATAGGGACGAGTTAATCTTCAAGGTTTTTTCTGGGCCAAATTCCACATTCTTAACTCGAAGGGAAGTTGGATCAACCACACAAAGATCAACTAAAGGATTAGCTTTGGTCTCATCCACCAGCTTTTCTAAGGGCAACACACTGGGGGTGGATTCTGAATCAAGTTCTCAATAAGATCATCCTCGATTTGTGGACTCCCCATGGTAGCTTTTACTGTAAGCAATGGTGCGGAATAGACTTCATCCTGATCTTCCTCCTCCAACCATAGAGGTAAATCATGTTCTAGCAGAGGTTGGGCAAGAGGATAGAGGACTAGCTGTTTAGACATATGCCCATTCTTGATTGTCATGTTCCCCGCTCGATAACTGATGTAGGCAACTGCAGTAGCCAATTAAGGTCTTCCTAGGATGAGAGGGTACCCAGTGAGCTTTGCCTTTAGTTGGAGAACCAGGAAATCAGCAGGGTACTCCCAGGAGTCAATAGAGACCATGACATCTTCCACAATCCCCTCATGGGTCACAGTGGAGCAGTCTGCCAACTGCAGTACTATTGAGGTCTTTCTTAGGGAACCCTGAAGGTTGTGTTTGAGCATAGTGTCCCTGGTCATCACATTAATGGTAGCCCCTAGATCAATCAAGGTATGGGGGATTATGGTGCCATTGATGTGGACATCGACTACGGGACTCCCAAGGTCGAAATATTTTGGACCAATTACTTGCCTCAACATCAAGTTGGACAGTTGTCCTATGACATTGATAGTTGGGGCATCTCTCTTTCGTCTGCATGGGTGTTTGAAGCACTTCCCCTTGATCATCTTTTTGTATATAGGCACATCCTTTATGGCTTGGAGAAGTTTTATTTTTACACATAACTATTTCAGTTCTCCTAGAAGTTCAGTTTCTTCTGGGGTCGATTGCATAGTTCTAGTTAGTCTCTCAGGAAAGGGTGGAATGACGTTGGATTCACTTTCCTATTTTTCTTCCTCAACCCCCTTAAGAGGAGGAAGTTGGATATCTGGGAGGACCTTCCTAGATCGTAGGTTAATCTCCTGAATCTCCACAGCATAGGTTGGGCATGATGTTTCCCCACTATATACCTGTTGGGTCTGTCAATTGTTGGGGTCCGGGTTCGGTTGAGTAGGTATTTCGGGTTGTCTTGGAGGAGCAGGAGGTAATGGTTGTGGTTGAGTGGGTGGTGGAGGAAAAAGAGTGGGAGGAGAGTTATACTGGGGTCTCCACCCCTGATGAGGTGCATTCCACTGAGGCTGTTGTTGAGCATGGGAGTTAAACGAGTGAGCAATTGGCAGAGCCTAGTATTGAGGAGGATATGACCAAGGAGGGGGTGTGGACCAGGAAGGATGAGCAAGGGGGCCCCAAGAAGGCATGGAAGTGGCTTGATTGGGGTGGTAATAGCTCTGGGAGGTCCCTTGCATTCCCTGCTGGTAGGGTCTAGGTCCATGTGGCCTCCTTTGGTTCATGAAATAGAGTGGTTCAGTGGCTTCTTTAGCCCCTTGATATGCAACTTTGATTCCAAGCAAGGAAGGGCACTGATTCATTGGATGGTATTCTTCATAGTCTACACACACTTCTATAGAGTGTAGTGGACATTCGTTCCCAGGATGCTTTCTCGTGCACCTAGGACAAAAGATGGCCAAAGCTCTCTCGGCTTCCTCTTGTTTCCTTTTGATATGCAAGGTATCCATTTGCATGGCAAGAGTCTGCCTCACCTCGCTCTTGAAATCTTCCAGTCGATTCTCAAGTTCGTTTCTAGGGGATGATCTGGAAGAGCATGTACTAGCTAATGGTTGACTTCCCCTACCTCTCTTCCTAGCTGACCTGGAATGGTTTCTAAACACAATCTTTATGTCATCATAAGGTAGTTGGTAGATGTCTCTCCCAGCCAAAAAATGTAGGGTATCTAGAAGGTATTCAGGGACTCCTCTGAGCAAAACCAATTTCAGGGATTCAGGGTCAAGTGTGCACTTGACCCTTTTATAACTGAGTGGAAACCTCTCTTCATAGTCTTCCAAAGATTCATCACTACCCATGGTCATTCGGAAGATTTCTTCCTTGGTTTCCTTTGACCTGCAATAGTCCTGGTATTTGTTGTTAAAGGCTTGTTGCATCTGAGCCCAAGTTGTGATACTGTCTCCAGGTAACCCCATGAACCAGCACAAGGCTGCATCCTTGAGGGTATAAGGAAACAGTTTCAACTTCTGTTCGTCTTCTACATAGTCATAGGTTCGACAGAGACATCAAATTCAAATAAGAAAGTATCAAGATCTTCGGTAGTCAGTCCATGGAAGTGAGGTAAGGCTGAAGGACTTATGTTTTTTATTTTTTTGTCCCCATTGGTCTCTTGGATAGGAAAGGCACCTTTATTCTTTCCCCATTCCCTCTAATGTTTCTGTTTTTAGCCATGGTCTCAGGAGGAATGTTTTCTTTCTCTTCTTTTGTTATAGGATCTTTTTATATCTCTGGAAGTTCACCTATAGGATCTTCTAGATCACTGCTACCAAAGAAGAGAGAAGGGTGACTCAATGATGTGTTGGGGGTGTTGGGTAGGAATTTTCCTAAATTGTCTCTGTTCCTATGAGGCATGAAAGGAAATCTCTTTTTTTGGGATTTTTGTGTTTCTTTTTCTGCTTGTACCTGCAAAAACTGAAATTGATTGAACAACAAATTGCAACTAACTAAAATAAACCTTGCTGAAATGAAAATTGTCGAATTGAAATGAAAGCAAGAGATGTCTAATCTACTTTTGCTAAAATGAAATTGCAGAATGGAAATGAAAGCAGGAAATGTCTAATCTATACTTGCTGAAATGAAATTGCAGAATTGAAATGAAAGTAGGAAATGACTAATCTACTTTTGCTAAAATGAAATTGCAGAATTGAAATGAAAGCAGGAAATGTCTAATCTCCACTTGCTGAAATGAAATTGAAAAATTAAAATGAACGCAGGAAATGACTAATCTACTTTTGCTAAAATGAAATTGCAGAATTGAAATGAAAGAAGGAAATGTCTAATATACACTTACTGAAATGAAATTGCGAAATTGAATTGAAAGAAAGAAATGACTAATCTACTTTTGCTAAAATGAAATTGTAGAATTGAAATGAAACAACTACTCTACTTTTGCGGAAATAAACTACTTAGCAAAATGTTGCAGTGGAAAATAGAAGAAAAGCAGTAATTAGAAAATACTTTGACGCTTCCCCAGCAACGACGCCAAAAAGAGTGGTGAGCTCTAGTATTGCAACAATAATGCTACAACTCTTTGGGCTCCCTTCTTTACTTTTATCAACCCAGTAGTTCGTAACAAACTTGGAAGCGACGACGTTGTATGCACAAGTACTAGCTCTTACTGCAGGCTAACACTTGATCAGTTGGCACAAGTTTGCTAAGAGCTTAAGCCAATTTCTAGTTCTCAGAAGAAGCTTTTATTGTGATGGAAGAGAGCTAATTCTGCAGGGGCTATTCTACTTGCAGAAAGAGAAGGAAAACTGTAATGAAACACAAACCCTAACAAACTCTAATTTTGCATGAAAAGAGATAGAAACTACTAAAATGGGTGCCATTAACTTCTGAAAAGGTAAATTACATTTATTCAAGCTACTTCTGAAGAGAGATGGAAAGAAATCATCTTTTTGTACTTTTGGGGTATTTTTATGTGGGATTATTATGCTTATGGTTTGACTAATTGTGACTGTGCAGAGGTTTGGTGGCAAAGGAGAATGGTGTTGGATTTTTTTGAAGATGAGGAAGGTGTGGAGAGGTCCTAAGAAGTCCCCTGTACCCTTTTGGAGACTTCCATTGTGATCAGACTTTGAAAAATCACTCGCATGAACTTCTACAAGAGGCTGCAGGGGATCTACAGGAAGTTCTACAGGAGGAGGCCGAAAGTGGTTTTTGAAGGTTTGAAGGTGGAAAAATGGTGGGAAAAGGGAAATGAAGGCTGGACAAAGGTGTTGGAGGGTCTAGGACTCTGTCAATGAAGATCAAGAACGAAAGATAGGGTTGGATTTGTTCAAAGGGGAAGAAAGCAACTTTGTACAAAAACATAGAAATTAGGGCAGATTGGCGAAATGAGGTGAACGAGTGGGGAAAAATTTGAGAGATGAAATAGTACAAGCTGTGTTATGGAGGAATGATAAGATGGAGTGTTCTACAAGTGAGCTGCACACTTATTTCCCAAAACTAACCAAAGAAAAAACCGAAAAAAAAGAGTTTGTCTATTTTGACCTAAAATCTGACCTAAAAACAAAGTACTATTGAACAGAACTTTATGAACAAAAATTTATGCGAGAAAGCCATGGTAAATGAACATGAAATTGTCTAAGCATGTGGGTCCAAGCAAATATTAACTTCTTCAACTCAAAATATCACACTAGCAATTGCATGAAAGGAAAAAACTATGTTTTTGGTTGAAGCAGTAATGCCTTGACCTCAAATCGTGGTCCCAAGGAGGGAGAAAGGAGATCAAGACCTGCTGGTATCCATTTTGGATCTTTCTCCTTTACTACAACAAACTACTTAAGCAACTTGAAGCAAGAACAACTAATTTAACCATCAAAAGCAACCTATTTTACCAAAGCAAGATTTAACCTAAACAACAAAAATAAGCTTATGAATGCAAGAAAAAAACATATAAATACACAAAGGAGGTGCTAGGTAGCTTGGGTTGGGCCCTAACCCAAGAGTTTCAACCCTCTAGAGAAGATCAGTGCTGGTTCAAAGCTGGATTCATCTTCATTGATAAAAAAATAATAGTTACATCACAAAATTGTCTGCAAAAAGAGCTCGAAAGTGAGCTGAGTACAAGACTACACTAAAGTACGAAAATAGACTATCAAATGGCTAACCTACTGAGGCTTGAAGCCTTCTTATTTCTACAAGTGAGGACTCCCAATAGTCCTCCTAAACTCAAGGAACTCGGTTGCCTAAAACTGGAGATAACAACAACCCTACTTGAGTTGCTCGGCTGCCCCTTGGAATCATTGATGTGGTGGCCTTTGTACTCCGAGCTGCTGATGGAGAATGCGAGGAAGGGGTCATTAATGCAGGAGAGACCCCTCCTATAAGTCCTCAGCCCTGTTTCCTCAAATTTTGTTGTCATTCTGCTCATAAATGCCTGGTCCTTGTCAAAACATTGTCCAAAAATCTGCAATAAACACTCATTAGACTATGTGGCAAAGTGACTATCCCCATTCACTCAATTTACATAAATATATTCAAAAACATGCAAAAAACTATGGAGAATGGTGGATTAAATGAAAATAATAGGAAAAATGAGCCCATATAGTTACCCATTGCTGGGGCTCATCAGCGCTCCATTTAGTTTGACTAGTTGTACTGCGCCTTCGTCTGTGACTTCCTTGACCACATATGGTCCCAACCAATGCATTCTGAACTTTCCCGGAAATTTTGCAAACTTACTGTCATACAGTAACACTAAGTCATTTACCTTGGGATGCGAAACTTAATATGGTAATCGTGCCAGGCCTTTTCATGCTGCTTTTGTACTTGCTGATGAAAACCAGCTAGGAACCGTTCCTCCTCAAGTTCCTCCAATTGCATGAGCCTAACTGCCAGGGCTTCGTGGTCCGTCATAGCTGTGAGCACAACTATTCATAGACTAGGTACAATATACTCCATCGACATGACAACTTCCATGCCATAAACTAAACGGAAGGGTGTTTGTCCCATCATTGTCCTATAAGCCCATAGTACTACAGGTACGCATAGGTCCCAATCGCTTCACTGTGTGTTGCACACTTTGGTTAGCGCAGTTTCCAGTATTTTGTTGAACGCTTCTACTATCCCATTGGCTTGTGGGTGACACAGTGTGCTTTTCTCATGATACACCTAGAACTCTTCTATTAGTGCGCTAATGGTTTCATTCAAGAAATGTGTACTACAATCACTCATTAATATTTTTGGACAGCCAAATCGGGTCAACACATGTTCAAACAAAAACTTCACAGCCATAGTGGCCGTGAAGTCTTTGACCGACTGCACTTCTGCCCAGTGTGTCAAGTACTCCATCGCGGTGATGATGTATCGTGCACCCGTATTTCCCTAGGGTTTATAGGTCCCACAAAGTCGATTGCCCATTTTTCGAAGGGTTGCAGCATCATTTGTGGATGCAAAGGAATCCCGTCCCTCTGTGATGGTTTACCGATCATTTGACATATATCGCAAGCCTTATAGTGTGCTTTTGAATCCTGATGAAGGGTTGGCCACCACAACCCTGTGCGGAGAATATTTTATGCCGTTTCTCATCCTGCATAGTGTCCTCCTACAGTGTCCCCATAAGCTTTCATGTGGATTTGACTTCGTTCAAATTTAGGTACGTACCTTCATAATATCTCATCATTTCCAATTTTGTATAGGTGCCCCGCGATGACTGAAAAATCCTCCATGCGCACCACCAATTCCTTCTTCTATTGAATGGAGTAATCTTTTGACACAATCCCTATTGTCAAAAAGTGGATTATATCTTTGAAGTTTCCTTCTGCGACGCACACAGCAAATAGTTGTGCGTTAAGTAATCCTTCCTCTAGATTAGTAGGTTCCTCGCTTGTCTCAATAAGCGATAACTGATCTGGTCCTGCATTCAGGCATTCAAGCATTACCACGATCTCAAAGTCATATTCTTAGAATAATAAGAGCCACCTACAGATGTGTCCCCCCAACAGAGGCTTATTGACCAAGTATTTTAGCGTAGAATGGTCTATATACATCTTGAAATGCCCTCGTAGTAAATAGTGTTGATATTTTTGGAGCATGTACGCCATAGCCAACCCCTCGCATTTGGTTGTGGAATAGTTCTTTTCTGCTTTAGACAGCCTGGGACTCATGATTGCGATAGGGTGATCCAAGCCCTCTCCACCCTCCTATGTTAGTACCATTCCCAGCGCTATACACGATGCATCAACATGGACATGAAACTCTACATCCCATTTTGGGAAGACCATGATTGGTGCGGAGGCCAATTTCTCTTTTGGTACATGAAATTCCAATATTTTCATGCAATCATCATTCCAGTAGAACATGACATACTTTTTCAACAGTTTCTCCATTGGCGCAGTGATCTAGGCATAGCTTTTGATGAACTTCCTGTAGTAACCTGTATGTCCCAGGGTAGTGCATAGCTGTTTAACACTTTGCAGTGCTTCCAAATTCAGAATCATTGCAATCTTCATGGGGTCTACCATTAGTCCTTGTTTGTAGACCACATGTCCCAACAGGTTCCCGAAGAGAATGAGGAATGTACACTTCTAAAGGTTCAGTGCAATCTGGTGTCATCAGCAAGTATCCAACATCAAGCGTAAGCTTGCTATGTGGTGTTTAACTAATCCAAAGACAATCTAATCATCTAGATAGACCTCCAGGAACTTGTGGATATATTCTTTGAAGGCGGCAACAACTATGCGTGAAAAGATGACTGGCGCATTTTTTAGTCCAAATGGCATGATGGTGTATTGAAAGTAGCCCCATTTAGTAGCGAAGGTGGTATTTCTCCTGTATTTTACAGCGATTTAATCTGGTGGTACCCTCAGAACCCATCAGTGAAAGAATATGCTTCTTGCCTACCAACATTTTCCAATATTTCATCTATGAATGAGGTCGAGAATGGGTCATGTACACAGGTGTCATTCAACTTCCTCAGTTTCATGCATATTCTTATTTCACCCTTCTGCTTTTTCTCTTGTACTACCATAGGGCTTACCCAATCGAATTTTTCCATTGGCTTAATAATTCTGGTTGTGAGCATTTTGTCTAGTTCTACGCGGACCTTTTCCTTATACTTTGGGTTCAAGCAGTAAGGCGTTTGCTTAACCAGCTTCGTGTCAAAGTTTTAGGGTGATCTTTTTTTGGCATTATGATACAGGTATAATTCAAGTGTTGTCCTTGATGGCAACTCACTTAGATGATAGATCATAGTTCAGAGTCACAAAATGAAAAAAGAAAGGTATATGTAGGTTCACTATATATCAAGTCGCGTATATACGCAAGTTCACTATATACCAAGTGTTGATCCCTGAAACTACATATCTCCTATACATTTTCCTAAACTTTTTCCACCCACCTAAACCTCATAAGCTATCAACATCATTGCATATTAATCATAAAAGAGCATTTAAAGTGGTTTTTTAACTATGTCTTTGTGTTTGCTTTTTGAATTAGATTTTGCTTATGAGCTGCGGAATGCAGCCACTTTCCGTAGCTAGTTCAACTTTCTGTAGCCGTTTTTGTTAAACTCCAAGTTGCATGTGTCATTCGGCAAAACCAGACACGTGGGCAAGTTAGAAATGACCTGGACATGGATCAGGTCCTATTGGTCTAGCCAAATTCATCAAATAAAGTTGTGGTCAACAGTGGTCAAAGAATGGTCTAACGAAGGAGTCCGATGGAAGCTGGACTCTCTTTTCAACCACATGAAGGATTCGTGGCCGTTTCTAGATCTATGGAGGCACGTTGACACATGTAGGCTACCCTACGATGTGAATCCAACAACCGTTTTCAATAGATTGCATAATCTCGGCAACCATGATGCTAAATCCATGGACGTTGTCTTTTACGTGTCCTCTGTCAACGTAGTTTCATAGGAAAACAGTTATAAAGCTTTTGTTATAAATAAAGCTTTCTATACACATAGTTTTTAGTCTTTGATTAATGTAATTTTGCTGTTAAAATTTTGTTGTGCTGAGACACTAGTGTCACTGTGATAACACTATTTTGAAATATAAAAGAAGACTCTATTTCTACATGATTGCGTGAGCATAATTCTTGATTGATAGCCTGTTGACCGATGTTGTGCAGAGGGCCCCTGCACACTGAGGTTTCGTTTTCCTATTTGCAGTAAAGTTTTATGCATCATTTTCTTACTTCCATTGAATATATTCCATAGTTATCCACCTGTGTATATTTCAATTGTTATGGTATTAACATCTCATTTTTGTGTATGGTTTTTTAGCTCTGCATATTGTTGATAACACTGATCAGTGTGTGTGTGTTTTAGGTTAGAGTAGGCCTGGGCGTTTTCATACAGTTTTTTTTGCAATAGCTAGTGACATGGAATTAGCTTCTCTGCTTACTTTACTTTCTTTAGTTTCTTTAAATTCTAGTGATGCTTTGATTTCAGTTTTATTTACTTGCTTTAGTAGTTAGTTTAGATATCATATTGCTCATGTCACTAATGATTATCTCCGAAAGCCATAGCTTAGACTACCTGGCGAGGAATCAGACTATGAATTGATGTGATGTGATTTGATTTTAGTTTTACTTTTCTGAAATTAGGCATCAGATTGCTCAAGTTATTGATGATTATCTCTGAAAGCCATAGATTAGACTACCTAGCGAGGAATCACACAACGAATTGATGTGATTTGATTTTAGTTTTACTTTTCTACAATTAGATATCAAATTGCTCAAGTTATTGATGATTATCTCCGAAAGCCATAGCTTAGACTACCTGGCGAGGAATCAGACTATGAATTGATGTTATTTGATTTTAGTTTTACTTTTCTGCAATTAGATATCAGATTGCTCATGTTATTGATGATTATCTCCGAAAACCATAGCTTAGACTACTTGGTGAGGAATCAGACTATGAATGATGTGATTTGATTTTACTTTTATTAGATTGCAATTTTTGATTTGTTTGAGTGCAGTAGCTTAATTCATTTTTCTATTTAGACAGCAACAGGGATAATGGTTTCATGATCAATAGTTCATTTCTTGTTTGACTTAAGTAGCAACACATTTTCATTTTTGTTCAGGTATTAATTTCATCATTAGTATGTTCTAAGACCCTCTGGAGCGTTAAGATCTGGAAATCACTATAGAGGACAGAATTTCCTTAAAATCTATATCCATACTTGTCTTCTGAAGTTTTCTTAAGACTCAAAGATAGAATTCCCATTCACATTAGGAGACAAACAAAGATAAAAACCCCCAAAACAAAATAAAAATAAAAAACGACAAAAGTAAGAAATAAGTTATCTTGCACATATAGTGTGCCACACATCATCAGCTTACGAATCCTGGATTGATAATTAATGTAGCAATTGATGACACACTAAATTGACCAGACATTTTGGCACCATTGCCGGGGAAGTGTAACTAGGTAGCCAATTTCTTAAAAAAGAAAAAAACTGATAACTTCTTGAAGTATGCTCTCCTCTTGCACCTAGTGTGATTTGGAGGATCAGAAAAGAGAGTTGTTAGTTCAATAATTTCTTGATTATGCTCTCTTCTTGCACCTAGTGTGATCTGGAAGATCAGAAAGAATTATTAGCTCAACTTGAAAGAAAAAAATGACATGCATAGAGCAAGAGATTCTAGGGGAAGGTTTATAGCTAGGGCCAAGAGTTTGATTTTCACAACTCCAGCTACCCCAAGGTATAGACAAGATTCACCACCATATACTCCTAGCCTTAAGATTCCTAGAATTCAAGGAGCAACAACTGAATTAGAGGATTCTCCTACACTATCTACCAAATCTCATCTAGGAGAAGACCCTTTCTTCACTTCTACAGGAGAGCATATTGTAATCAAATAAGCAGAATCACATGAAGAAGAGAAGGAAGAAACTCTCTCTCATCCACCCTTGATAGAAGAACCAAAAGACTCTGAGGAAACTATCATGACAGAGGAAGTAGTAAATGGATTTGGGGGTAGAGGTAGAGGAGGAGGAAATAATGGAGGCAACAATGGTGGAGGTGGAGGTGGAGGTAATAATGGAAGAAATAGGGAAGGAGATAACTCGTTTGGATTCCCTATAGTTGATGAGGAAACTCACACAACAATGAAAAACATGGAAAATTTTAGGGGCTAATATTCGCCCAGTGGGCTAATTTTCCATTATTTTTCCACAAAAAGATTCGCCAATTTCCATTTTTATAAAAGATGATTCGCCCAAATTTTAGAATATAAAATTATTTTACCTTAAAAATCGCCAACGTTATATAGAGACTATATATAAAATGATTATAAATTTGAATAATTTTACAAATATATCAATAAACATTTTATAGTTTTCATATTAGGGATTAGTGAGATTCGCCAATGTTTTAAAGTTCAAGAAAATTTTCCATCCTTAAAATTTTCCCTGATGAAAAACATCTCACCATCTATCCTCCCCAACTTTTTAAGGCTTCTCAAAATTCTTGAAAGCATTGATGTAGTGGTTAATGAAGAAGGAAGCACTCCTAGACAGGTAAAATCTGAAGAATTCGAAGATGACGAAGACTATCCGTCAACATCAAATCAAATTCATGATGAAGAAGAAACCCATGAGGCACCAGAAGAACAGATAAGGATTGAAGAGAAGACTCCATCCAGATACGTTCAGAAGAATCATCCGAAATCTCAAATTTTGGGGCAGAAAGAGGCAGGTGTACAAACAAGAAGAACCATTTCAGAAGCTTCAAGCTATCTAGCATTGCTATCCTCCACTAAACCACAAAATGTAAGAGAGGCTTGCAAAGATGAGTGCTACGTCAAGGCCATGGACAAAGAACTCGAGCAGATTGAAAAGAATAACACTTGGGAGTTGGTTCCTAGACCAAAAGATAAGAATGTCATAGGGACAAAATGGATTTTCAAAAATAAGCTAAATGAAAATGGAGATGTGGTTAGAAACAAGGAAAGACTTGTTTGTAAAGGGTATTCACAACAAGAAGGCATAGACTTTGAAGAAACTTTTGCACCAGTTGCCAGACTTGAGGCTATAAGGATGTTCCTTGCTCTCTCTAGCTTTCAGAAGTTCAAAGTATTTCAGATGGACGTAAAATCTGCCTTTCTGAATGGGGACCTAGAAGAAGAAGTATATATTGAGCAACCAGATGGGTTTATCCTTGGAAATGATCCAAAACTTGTATGCAAACTCAAAAAGGCTCTCTATGGTCTTAAACAAGCTCCAAGGGCTTTGTATTATCGGTAGGATAAGTATCTCCATCAACAAGGTTTTGTTAAAGGATCAACAGATAGCAATCTATATGTAAAAATTGACAATGATAAGTTGCTAATACTTGTTGTATATGTTGATGATATCATTTTTGGTAGCAATGAGGAAGACATGAGTCAAAACTTTTCCTTGGTTATGCAAAAAGAATTTGAAATGTCCCTGCTTGGTGAGCTCACATATTTTCTTGGTTTGCAAGTACAACAAGACAAAGCTGGCATTTTTCTATCACAAACCAAGTATCTCAAGTAGATCTTGAAGAAATATGGGATGGAGGATTTGAAGCCAGTATGTACCCCTATGGTAACATGATGCAGTCTCAGTGCAAATGATGAATCAACAATAGTTCATCAACCAACCTATAGATCTATGATTGGTAGTTTGCTCTATCTAACAGGTACCCGACCAGACATTATGCATGCAGTGGGAATAGTTGGAAGGTTTTAGGCAAATCCCAAGGAAACTCATCTTCAAGTAGTAAAGATAATTTTCAAGTATCTTCAAGGAACTCAAAACTATGGTCTATGGTATCCTAGAGGTACAGATCTCACACTTCATGCATATACAGATGCAGAATTGGCAGGAAGCGTGGATGACAGAAAAAGCACTAGCGGTGGTGCATTCTTTATGGGGTCTAGATTAGTATCATGGTTCAAAAAGAAACAAAGTTCCATTGCATTGTCTACAGCTGAAGCAGAATATGTAGCTGCTGCATCTTGCTACACACAACTCCTTTGGATGATGCAAACATTGCAAGATCTTCAAATCACTGGTACTCCACCCATTTCCATCTTTTGTGACAATACAAGTGCAATCAACATTTCAAAGAATCTTTTCATGCATTCAAAGACTAAGCACATACCTATCAAGTATCATTTTCTCCGAGAACAAGTACTTGAACAAAAGGTTAAATTGGAATATGTTCCATCTAAGGAACAAGTTGCTGATATACTCACCAAACCACTGCCCAGGGAAACATTTGAATACCTCAGACAGAAGCTAGGAGTAGTTGATGTATCAACTTGCTGCTGAAACTTGTCTGGTTCAGAGAAAATTGGTTGTACACAAATTTCATGAGAATGATCCACGTACATACACAGGTTTTTGTTGGTACAGTCGCGTATATGCTGGTTTGAAGACAAGAAGTGGGCCATGACTCAGGATGAAATGAGTCTGATATGGGTCTGACAGAGACCATCTGGCACAGGTTCAGGGGGAGCATATATTCTTCTAGTAATGCATTGTTGGCATTACCTTAGAAGATCTTGGTTCACTTTCACAGTTGTTTTGATGGAAGAGGTGCAGAGGGAGAGCATGGTTGCTAGTCTGAATGGTGGTTGACAAATGCTGCTGAAGATAGTTGTTATCATAATCTTGCTGTAGATATTTCGTCTCTATGTCATGTATTTCTTTTCTTATCAAGGTCATGTAAAGGCCTATCTTGGTTTCCCCACTATCCCTGGGATGAATGATGTAATGTTCTTGTTTTATCTTAGTCAATCCCCACTTGGTTGGGAAATGGATGTATGTATGAGTCTTTGATGGTAGGAAGGTCATTTATAATGTATAAAGTTCTGTTTCTTTTGTAGAACATCTTCTTGCAGACCTTGCCTACAGTTAGGGGGAGTTTGGACAGCACAACAGAACAAGAACTCGGGGGGAGCATAACCCTTTGCCCTTGATGTCAAAGGGGGAGAATGACTTTGAATGTTGGAAGGTTGCCATCAAGTCGAAAGGGGGAGATTGTTGGCCTTATGACACAAGTTTGGCACTATGGCACAGGTGTTGTCCTTGATGGCAACGTTCTCAGGTGGCAGATCACAGTTCAGGAAATCAGAATGGAAGAAAATATGGTATACGCATTTTCCTCTCAGCAAAGTCACGTATACACATGGTATCACCGTTTAAAAAGTGCGTATGCGTATGCACACACTTTCATGCAAAGAAAAGCGCGTACATGTGGGAAAATTTATGTTTGGTCCATCGTATTTAGTCCGACATATTTGAACCTATGGTTTTGGTCCGTGGTATTGCATCCAAGGTGTTGAACCCAGGTATTGGGTCCCTAGTATTGGTTCTTAATGGTTTTGGACCATGGTTTGAGTAAGGCCTAGTCTATAAAATGGCAAGAAGATCATTTGGAAAGGGTATCGATTTAAGAATTGAATATCTTAAGAAGAGCAAGATCTGGAACACTGATGATTGGTTATGGTGCATTGCTGATCTGAATCAAGGAGGAACCTAAACGCTGCAAGATGGATAAGTTCTATTGATGGGTCAAATCTCAAAGCTTGAATAGTAGTATCTTTGTGTGATTATGATCTATTGTATTTGACGCATGAATTGATCTATGAATTTGAAAATTTGGTATAATTAATACTTGAATACTTGAAAAGGGAAATTTGTCTTTCATAGATCTGTATGCAGGTTCGGCACAGCGAAGGCGCGGTACACGCATGTTCAGTAAATCATAGAAGTGTATACGCTGGTTGGCAATGATACAGCTATGTATGTACACAGGTTTCAGTATAGTGAAGTAGCGTATGCTTTAGCTGCTTTTGTTTATTGCTGCAATGTTCTGGGTTCAGAATTTGTGTTTGGTTACTGTTACTAATTTCTTATTATAGCATTCTGAGAAGTGTTTTATATTGGGTTGTACAAAGGAGATTGATTGTTGCAGATATACTTGATGATTGATTGATGTAATTCATGGATCTAGTTTGAAAATTTATGAAGCGTGGTCCCTAGAAGAAACAGAAGGTTGAAGCCTTCTGCAGGTAGTAGCCTGCGTACTAGTACCACTGCTAGTACAAGAGCTAAAGGGGGTTGCAGCTCCCTTTCAGGAGAAGTTGGAGAATGAGAGAGGGTTGTAGCCTGCATACTGGTAAAGGACTTCACTAATACAAAATCATTGTAAAAAGAAGTTTCTAATTGAAAGAAGATAGAGACATATTGTAGCAGGTGGTCTTCACCCACATTGGGTTTCCACCTTATATCTTGTGTTCTTGTGTGCGACTGTCTGCACTATTTTTCTGTTCCTGGTTGATGTCTATATGTTTCTGACTCACTGATTTAAGATTAACACATGAAGAATAATTAAATTACAAATCTATGAGTTATACGTTGGTTTCTCTAACTAAAGTAGCGTATACAAATCTGTGAAAGAATTGAAAACAATTGTCTTGATAATACTGATTCACACCCCCCTCTCAGTATTATTTCCAACATGAAGAAGAGAAGGAAGAAACTCTCTCTCATCCACCCTTGATAGAAGAACCAGAAGACTCTGAGGAAACTATCATGACGGAGGAAGTTGTAAATGGATTTGGGGGTAGAGGTAGAGGAGGAAGAAATAATGGAGGCAACAATGGTGGAGGTGGAGGTAATAATGGAAGAAATAGGGAAGGAGATAACTCGTTTGGATTCCCTATAGTTGATGAGGAAACTCACACAACAATGAAAAACATCTCACCATCTGTCCTCCCCAACTTTTATGGATTGCGAAGTGAGGATCCTGAAACATTTATGTTTGAGTTTGAAGTCGTGTGCCGAACCTATGACTATATGGAGGACTCTCAAAAACTCAAACTGTTTCCTTCAACATTGAAGGGAGACACTTTGAAATGGTTCATGGGATTAGTCACGCAATTTATTAGGACTTGGAATGATATGAAACAAACATTTTTGGATAGATACCTCGACTATTGTATGCCCACCAATCACAAGGATGAGGTATTCAAAATGACGCAAAAAGAAGATGAAAACTTGGAGGATTTACTTGAAAGATTTCAATATAACTTAAAGAGAGCAAAAATGAGTAACTTAGATGAGGAAACCTTGAAAGCCCTTCTATTGAAAGCCATTAGAGATGAATGGATAGATATTTTACACATGATGGTAAAGGGAGGTTGTTTTCAACTTCCACTTCGTGATATTGCAAAACTATGTGTCCATCTCTCAAGGGGAAAATCTAAAACGAGAAAAGGGCCTAGAGATCCTTCTCTTATTTGAGCAAACAAATCTGCAACTAGATCAGTAAGTAGGGCAGAGATTGGCAATATGCTTGATGAATTCAAAACTGATATTCTAGGGAATCTTAGTGAACAACTAGACACCCTTAAAATTCAAAACAAGCAGAAAATAGAAGCTGATGCTTTGGCCATCTTTTGTCCAAAATGTAGGAAGAAACATGCTCTAAGGGAATGCCCCCTAGATGCAAAAGTTGTAGAAACATGTATGATTTTCTTAGAAAGTCATGAAACCAAGGATTGTCCTTCAGTCCCTGGGCTCAAAGCTGTCTTTTAAGAAGATCCAAATTCAGTAGAATCCCTGTGTTTTGTTTCAAGAAGACCTTGGGAGGGGCAACAAAATCAAGGATTTAAAAATCCTATGAACTTTCAGCCCCCGCCAAATTGGAATTCTTGGCAAGAACCTTGGCCCCAACCTCAAAATTCATATCAATCCTGGGCACAAGGGATGCAAAATCCTTATGGGAGATTTGCTCAATTTTATCAATACCCTCCATCTTTTCAAAATCAACAAAATCCACGACTTCCAAATCAAAACCCACAGCTTTCATTACCATTTCCACAACAACAACCTTCTCAACAAAATCCAAATCCTCAACTCTTGCTTCGATTTCAACAAAAGACAAATCAACTACCAACTCAGCCATTGCCAAATCCTAACAATAAAAATCCTCAGAATGCTTACATGGTAGAAGGACAACAATTTCCTACCTATATTATTGTTCCTCTTAATGATGTACAACTCAAGTCTAGTAGAGTTTTAGAAAAATCTTCTATAGATGTTCAAAAGCAAGGTATTTCTGAGGAGGATTCTCTTAAGGTTAATAAAGGTTCTGAGGAGGCATCTCTTCAAAATCCAAAAATTCACAAAGAAAAAGAAAAAGAGTCAACCCCCACAACTCCTATAGTTGAGCAACCTGCATCTTCACCTACACCTCCTTTCCCTGAAAGATTACAAATTGACAAAGGGGTGGAAAAAGAAATCTTGTTGCCTGACTATGATTTTCTAGATGAATTAAAGAATGTCTGTATCAAGATTCCCTTGCTACAAGCCATTAGAGAGATTCCTATTCTAGCAAAAACAATAAAGGAGTTGAGTCTCTCAAAAGACCAGGAAGGAAACCAAGAGATACAAGAAGAATCCACTTGGTAGGAAAATTGCAGATATCATGATGGGAAAAATTACCATGCAGAAGTATGTAGATCCAGGTAGTCCAATTGTCAAGACACATATAAATGGGATAGAAATTCCAAACACATTGATTGACGTAGGGGCTGCTATCAACATTATGAGTAGACAAACTATGGAACAACTTAAACTTCCCAATCTTCCTTTTACACCTACTTTACTACAACTTGCAGATAGATCAATAATCAAACTAGATGGTGTATTAGAAGATATTCTAGTCTCCTTAGATTCTTGGGAATATCCAGTAGATTTCATGATTTTGACTCCCAAGAGTAATCTAGGAGGGCACCGACTTATCTTAGGAAGACCTTGGCTAGCCACAACTGATGCTTTCATTAGTTGTAGATCTTGGGATATGTACATTTCTGATCGTGGTTCGACAAAGAAATTCAATTTGTATCCTCCAGCAAAAGCAATTATAGAAGTAGGAGACAATGAATGGGCCGATGATGAGGACACTATACAACATGTCTTTACCATTTCTGAAATTACTGAAGATAGTCAAATTCTGAACACATTAGAAAATTTTGAAACATCTTCAGAATATGACCACACACAATTTCAGTTGGATTCTAACATTGAGTATTTATCATCAAGACAAATGTCTCTTTACTCTATGGAAGAGTTCGGTAGTTCTGCCATTGAGATTTTTCTAGGTAAAACATTGAATATCAACAAAAATTTGGAAAAGTCACAACAGGAAGAGCTAACCAAAATCTTACAAAAACATTCCACTGCATTTGCATGGGAGTATACTGATATGAAAGGTATTGACCCTAAGACTTGCATCCATCATATCTATATCGAGGAAAACAATAGACCAATCAGACAACCTCAGAGAAGGATGAATCCAAATCTTCAGGAGATAGTGAAAGAAGAGCTCCAAAAACTACTCAATGTAAACTTCATTTATCCAATTTCAGATAGCCGTTGGGTTTCTCCTTTGGTTATAGTACCTAAAAAGAATGGTAAATGGAGGGTATGCATTGATTATAGGGAATTGAATAAAGAAACTTTGAAGGATCACTTTCCTTTTCCATTTATCGATCAAGTATTAGATACATTAGCAGGAAAAAAGTACTTTTCATTTCTAGATGGTTTTAGTGGTTATAATCAAATTCAGGTAGCACTTGAAGATCAAGATAAGACCACATTTACCTATCCATGGGGAAATTTTGCTTATCGAGTGCTTCCTTTCAGATTATGTAATGCACTCGTAACATTCCAAAGTGCAGTACTAGGAATTTTTTCTGATCTAATCCATGATTGTGTAGAGGTATATATGGATGCTTTTACAGCCTATGGCGATTCATTTGAAGAGGCACTAGAAAATTTGGAAAAAGTTCTTATAATATGTAAATAAACAAATCTTTCATTAAGTCGTGAGAAATGCTTTATGATGTTTACTGAAGGTATTGTTTTGGGACATTACATTTCAGGGGATGGGATTAAAGTTGATAGATCAAAAGTTGAAGTCATCTCCAGGTTGCTTATTCCAAATAATCAAAAAGATGTTAGAAGTTTCCTGGGGTTTACTGGATATTATAGAAGATTTATAGAAAATTTTACCAAAATAGCATCTCCACTCTTCAAACTACTTACAAAGGACTATGAATTCAATTGGGGTCTTGATTGCCAATTAGCATTTGAAACTTTGAAAACAAGAATATCTGAAGCACCCATCTTGAGAGGACCAAATTGGAAACTTCCTTTCCATATTTCTACAGATGCTTCAGATATAGCTCTAGGGTCTATGTTGGGACAAAAAGATCTAGTTCCTTTTGCCATTTACTATACCAGTAAAAATTTAACTCCCACTGAGTTGAACTATACTGTGACTGAAAAAGAGTTCTTAGCTGTTGTTCATGCAATCAATAAGTTCAGACATTATATAACAGGCTATGAAAATTTTATTCATATTGATCATTCTGCAATTAGATATATAATGAACAAACCTATTACTAATGGAAGAGTTACAAGGTGGCTCCTACTTTTACAGGAATTCAATATCATTGTGTTGGATAGACCAAGAAAAAAAAATACTTTAGCTGATTTCTTGTCTAGGATTCAGAATACTAAAGAAGATTCTCCTGTAGAGGACAAGTTTCCTGATGAATATTTATTTGCATTAACTACTAAGACTCCTTGGTATGCAGATATAGCTAACTATTTGGTTACAGGGAAACTACCTCCACATTTATTTCCTGGCGAAAGAAGAAATATTATTCAGGAGAGTTCAAAATATTCATGGATTTCTAACGAATTGTTTAAAACAGGACCAGATCTTGTGATTAGAAGATGTGTTAGGGAAGATGAAATGCCTGATATCCTCAAAGCATGTCATGATGAACCATGCAGCAGACACTTTGCTGACAAAAGGACAACCTATAAAATCCTCTATTTTGGGATATTATTGGCCATCTCTCTTCAAAGATGCAAAACAATATGTCAAAAGGTGTGACAGCTGCCAAAGAGTAGGGAAACCTACCCTTTCAAATGAAATGCCATTACAGCCACAGGTACTCATCGAACCCTTTGAAAAATGGGCTTTATACTTCATTGGACCTACTAACCCACCATCTAAACAAAAAAAGTATATATTGGTATGTACTGATTATGTCACTAAATGGGTAGAAGCCAAAGCATTATTTTCTGCTACTGAGCATTCAATTATTAGTTTTCTTCATGAGGATATTTTTACCCACTTTGGTGTTCCAAGAGAAATTGTGACAGATCAGGGAAGTCAATTCACATCCAACCTAGTGGAGAAATTGATGGAAGAATACAGAGTCAAGCACAGAAAATCTACTCCTTACCATACGCAAGCAAATGGTCAAGTGGAGTCTACAAACAGAGTTCTTGAAGGCATCATTACCAATACTGTTCATCTACACATAAGAGATTGGGCAGAAAGGCTTCCTGAAGCCTTATGGGCCTACAGAACAACATGGAGGAATACAACAGGACATTCTCCCTATGAACTTGTTTATGGGAAAGAAGTCCTGCTCCCCATTGAGTTCCAAGTTAAAACTTTCAAGATGGCAGTTCAATGGGGAATGAATCTATCAGAAGCCCAAAAGCATAGAATGGAGCCGTTGAATGAACTAGATGAGATCAGACAAGAAGCAATCCTAAGAACTGATCTAGTTCAATATCAAAGAGCTAAGTGGCATGACAAATACATCAAAGAGAAAAAGTTTCAAGAAGGAGACTAGGCATTGCTATTTGATTCCAAGTTTAAAGACTTCAAAGGAAAATTTCAGACTCATTGGCTTGGGCCATATGAGATTGACAAAATCTTTTGCAATGGAGTGGTAAGAATCAAAACCATTGATGAATTTAAAACTCCTCTTATTGTGAATGGTCACTGATTAAAGGTCTATCATAAGCCACTCTCAAAGGAGGAATTTGTAAAAATATTTCAGGATAATTCTGCAATAAGGCTGGTGAAGAAGAATCCTTCTTCTCCATCAGCCTAGTCCTTGATCTTTTTCTGTTTCTACGAAAAAAAAATAAAAAATTGTATAAGCCTGAAAACCAATCACAAATTGGCAGTATTATACAGAAAATATAGGGCGAAAATTAGAATCTTCTGACGCCCTATATTTCCCCAAAAAAAAAATCTCTCTCTCATTCCACAATTTCATGTCACTTCCCTTCATTTTACTCCACTTCACTTCATTTCATTCCACTCCACCCATTTCATCTCATTTCATTCCGCCAATAAAATTCTTTTCATGACCAGTTTTCATTCACTCAGTCATCATTTATCCATCTCCATTCAGTCATGTAATCATTGTATTAGTTTCTGTAGTTGAATCCTGTTTCCGCAGCTACAAACTAATTCCGCAGTTAGTTGTTGTTTCCGTAGTTAGCACCTTGTCATTCAACATTGGCAGTCAGATGATAGTCAAAAATAATAAAAATAAAATGCAGGTATGACCGAGGACATATTATGAAGACATGAGGCACCTAAAAGCATCAACAAGGAGCAGTTGATCAAAGGTTAATGGATAAAAAGTGGCAAAAATTCCAAGGTATGAGTAGAAATTTATTTCAAATAGCATTCAAAGCACATTTTTACATAGTTATGAAACCATAGCTCCACTATATGCAATGATTGGCATTAATAGCCTCCATAACCGTTCCACGACCTATGATTCCTCCACGAACCGTGCATTTATTTTTCAAACGGCCTCATGATCAGCCTTCGGATTTAACTCATGTTTGGCTATACTTTGATACTCCACCTGTAATCATGGGGACATGGTCGATTTGATCACGAATCTTCTCCACCGCACAAATTCCGTAGCCATTTCATGAGCATGTTTACGTCTACTCCACAACCATTCAGTTTTAAACTCTGGCGGGCTCACTTTACTCCCCTACTATTCTATTGAAGTCACAGTTGCATTTCCACCTTGTTCACATAAGCCTCTGCTCTATTCCGTGAATTCACTCTCGCTATTTGTTCTCTGTTTTCCATTTACAGTCACTGCTTTTTCTCCATAAACCCTGTTCACTCCTGCTAACCCATTGGTCTCACCTCCGCTAATCCCTTACTCACACAGACGTATTTTAAGATAGAAGGAAAGAATGGGTCTGTTGTTGAGACTAGAACCAGAAGGGCCCAAGTTTATGGAGGGGTACCCGCAATTGAAAAACATACTGAAGAAGGCAAGGTGGCTACGGTTCATTCAAAAATTTAAGGGCTACAATAAGGAAATTACAAAGACTTCTGCGAGGTCTTTTAACGGCCTGGAGGTGGAAGTTGGAGACCTCAAGTTTACAGTCACCGACCCATCTATAGTAGTCGCTATGGAACTCCCGCAGGAGGGAGAACGGTGGTTCAAGAACAAGAGCTTTGACGAGAAGGCCTGGAGAGTTATCCTATGCAATCTAGGTATGGATATAACTATTTTCAAATGAGGAATCCCTGTCTATGCTTTAGAAGAAAAGTGGGCCAATTTATTATTAATTATCCAAAAGTTCATTACTTGTGAAGGACGTTTTGGGTCAATGTATATGTATCACACCTGGTTTCTAATGAATTTCTTAGAAAATCAAACCCTCAATCTACCTTACTTTTTATTGAATAGTTTGAGAAAGATGTCCGTAACTGTCCAAAAGAATTTGGAGGACGTAGAACCCCACCTATATCATCACGGGCTTGTGAAAATTTTAATTGAAAAACAGTTAAAATATAAGAAGGACACCTGAGAACAGTATTTAGTTAGAAATTTCTTTCAAGAGCCCCCTGAAACACTAGAGAGCAGTTCAGCAAGGGAGAGTAGGAGGAAGAAAACCAGTGTAAGAATTCAAGGCACTCCTACCAACATAGTCAAAGAAATTAATCAAGAAGATAAGCTCCCTGAAAGTAGGAAGGAAAGAACTAAGGATAAGGAGAAAAGAAAATTGAAGTGAAAAAGAAACATTAAGGCTATCCATCAAACCCCAGAACTTTCCTCAGAAGAGGATCACCAAATACTATCTGAAAGACTAGTTTATCTCCAGGAACAATCAGCTGTAGCAAAGAAGAAAGGGAAAGGAAAACAAAGTGTGGAGAAAGAAGACACTTGCTTTAGTAGTTAGTTTAGAGATCAGATTGCTCATGTCATTGATGATTATCTCCGAAAGCCATAGCTTAGACTACCTGGCGAGGAATCAGACTATGAATTGATGTGATGTGATTTGATTTTAGTTTTACTTTTCTTCAATTAGGTATCAGATTGCTCAAGTTATTGATGATTATCTCTGAAAGCCATAGCTTAGACTACCTGGCGAGGAATCAGACTATGAAATCATGTGATTTGATTTTAGTTTTACTTTTCTGCAATTAGATATCATATTGCTCAAGTTATTGATGATTATATCCGAAAGCCATAGCTTAGACTACCTTGCGAGGAATCAGACTATGAATTGATGTGATTTGATTTTAGTTTTACTTTTTCTGCAATTAGATATCAGATTGCTCATGTTATTGATGATTATCTCCGAAAGCCATAACTTAGACTACCTGGCGAGGAATCAAACTGAATGATGTGATTTGATTTTACTTTTATTAGATTGCAACTTTTGATTTGTTTGAGTGCAGTAGCTTAATTCATTTTTCTATTTAGACAGTAGCAGAGATAATGGTTTCATGATTAATAGTTCATTTCTTGTTTGACTTAAGTAGCAGCACATTTTCATTTTTGTTTAGGTATTAATTTCATCATTAGTATGTTCCAATACCCTCTGGAGCGTTAAGATCTGGAAATCACTATAGAGGACAAAATTGCCTTAAAATTTGTATCCATACTTGCCTTCTATAGTTTTCTTAAGACTCAAAGATAGAATTCCCATTCACATTAGGAGACAAACAAAGATAAAAACCCCCAAAACAAAATACAAATAAAAAACGACAAAAGTAAGAAATATGTTATCTTGCACATATAGTGCACCACACATCATCAGCTTACGAATCCCGGATTGATAATTAATGTAGCAATTTATGACACACTAAATTGACCAGACATTTTGGCACGGTTGCCGGGGAAGTGTAACTAGGTAGCCAATTTCTTAAAAAAGAAAAAAACTGATAACTTCTTGAAGTATGCTCTCCTCTTGCACCTAGTGTGATTTGGAGGATCAAAAAAGAGAGTTGTTAGTTCAATAATTTCTTGATTATGCTCTCTTCTTGCACCTAGTGTGATCTGGAAGATCAGAAAGAATTATTAGCCCAACTTGAAAAAAAAAATTTGACATGCATAGAGCAAGAGATTCTAGGGGAAGGTTTATAGCTAGGGCAAAGAGTTTGATTTTCACAACTCCAACTACCCCAAGGCATAGTCAAGATTCACCACCATCTACTCCTAGCCTTAAGATTCTTGGAATTCAAGGCGCAGCAGCTGAATTAGAGGATTCTCCTACGCTATCTACCAAATCTCATCTAGGAGAAGACCCTTTCTTCACTTCTACAGGAGAGCATATTGTAATCAAAGAAGTAGAATCACCTGAAGAAGAGAAGAAAGAAACTCTCTCTCATCCACCCTTGATAGAAGAACTAGAAGACTCTGAGGAAACTATCATGATGGAGGAAGTAGTAAATGGATTTGTGGGTAGAGGTAGAGGAGGAGGAAATAATGGAGGCAACAATGGTGGAGGTGGAGGTGGAGGTAATAATGGAAGAAATAGGGAAGGAGATAACTCGTTTGGATTCCCTATAGTTGATGAGGAAACTCACACAACAATGAAAAACATCTCACCATCTGTCCTCCCCAACTTTTATGGGTTGCGAAGTGAGGATCTTGAAACATTTATGTTTGAGTTTGAAGTCGTGTGCCGAACCTATGACTATATGGAAGACTCTCAAAAACTCAAACTGTTTCCTTCAACATTGAAGGAAGCCACTTTGAAATGGTTCATCGGATTAGTCACCCAATCTATTAGGACTTGGAATGATATGAAACAAATTTTTTTGGATAGATACCTGGACTACTGTATGCCCACCAATCACAAGGATGAGGTATTCAAAATGATGTAAAAAGAAGATGAAAACTTGGAGGATTTACTTGAAAGATTTTAATATAACTTAAAGAGAGCAAAAATGAGTAACGTAGATGAGGAAACATTGAAAGCCCTTCTATTGAAAGCCATTAGAGATGAATGGATAGATATTTTAAACATGATGGGGAAGGGAGATATTTCTTAATTTCCACTTCGTGATATTGCAGAACTATGTGTCCATCTCTCAAGGGGAAAATCTAAAACGGGAAAAGGGCCTAGAGATCCTTCTCTTATTAGAGCAAACAAATCTGCAACTGGATCAGTAAGTAGGACAGATATTGGTAATATGCTTAATGAATTCAAAACTAATATTCTAGAGAGTCTTAGTGAACAACTAGACACCCTTAAAATTCAAAACAAGTAGAAAACAGAAGCTGATGCTTTGGCCATCTTTTGTCCAAAATGTACGAAGAAACATGCTCTAAGGGAATGCCCCCTGGATGTGAAAGTTGTAGAAACATGTATGATTTTCTTAGAAAGTCATGAAACCAAGGATTGTCCTTCAGTCCCTGGGCTCAAAGCTGTCTTTTAAGAAGATCCAAATTCAGTAGAATCCCTGTGTTTTGTTTCCAGAAGACCTTGGGAGGGGCAACAAAATCAAGGATTTAAAAATCCTATGAACTTTCAGCCCCCGCCAAATTGGAATTCTTGGCAACAACCTTGGCCCCAACCTCAAAATTCATATCAATCCTGGGCACAAGGGATACAAAATCCTTATGGGAGATTTTCTCAATTTTATCAATACCCTCCATCTTTTCAAAATCAACAAAATCCACGACTTCCAAATCAAAACCCACAACTTTCATTACCATTTCCACAACAACAACCTTCTCAACAAAATCCAAATCCTCAACTCTTGCTTCGATTTCAACAAAAGACAAATCAACTACAAACTCAGCCATTGCCAAATCCTAACAATAAAAATCCTCAGAATGCTTACATGGTAGAATGACAACAATTTCCTACCTATATGATTGTTCCTCTTAATGATGTACAACTCAGGTCTGGTAGAGTTTTAGAAAAACCTTCTATAGATGTTCAAAAGTAAGGTATTTCTGAGGAGGATTCTCTTAAGGTTAATAAAGGTTCTGAGGAGGCATCTCTTCAAAATCCAAACATTCACAAAGAAAAATAAAAAGAGTCAACCCCCACAACTCCTATAGTTGAGCAACCTGCATCTTCATCTACACCTCCTTTCCCTGAAATATTACAAATTGACAAAGGGGTGGAAAAACAAATCTTGTTGTCTGACTATGATTTTCTAGATGAATTAAAGAATGTCTGTATCAAGATTCTTGGGAATATCTAGTAGATTTCATGATTTTGACTCCCAAGAGTAATCTAGGAGGGCACCCACTTATCTTAGGAAGACCTTGGCTAGCAACAACTAATGCTTTCATTAGTTGTAGATCTTGGGATATGTACATTTCTGATGGTAGTTCGACAAGAAATTCAATTTGTATCCTCCAGCAAAAGAAATTATAGAAGTAGGAGACAATGAATGGGCTGATGATGAGGACACTATACAACCTGTCTTTACCATTTCTGAAATTAGTGAAGATAGTCAAATTTTGAACACATTAGAAAATTTTGAAACATCTTCAGAATATGACCACACACAATTTCAGTTGGATTCTGACATTGAGTATCTATCATCTAGACAAATGTCCCTTTTCTCTATGGAAGAGTTCGGTAGTTCCGCCATTGAGATCTTTCCAGGAAAAACATTGAATATAAACAAAAATTTGGAAAAATCACAACAGGAAGAGCTAACCAAAATCTTGCAAAAACATTCTACTGCATTTGCATGGGAGTATACCGATATGAAAAGTATTGATCCTAAGACTTGCATTCATCACATCTACATTGAGGAAAACAGTAGACCAATCAGACAACCCCAAAGAAGGATGAATCCAAACCTTAGGGAGATAGTGAAAGAAGAGCTCCAAAAGTTACTTAATGTAAACTTCATTTACCCTATTTCAGATAGCCGGTGGGTTTCCCCTTTGGTTATAGTACCTAAAAAAGAATGGTAAATGGAGGGTTTGCATTGATTATAGAGAATTGAACAAAGCGACCTTGAAGGATCACTTTCCTTTACCCTTTATTGATCAAGTATTAGATACTTTAGCAGGCAAAAAAGTACTTTTCATTTCTAGATGGTTTTAGTGGTTATAATCAAATTCAGTAGCACCTGAGGATCAAGATAAGACCACATTTACCTGTCCATGGGGAACTTTTATCTATCAAGTGCTTCCTTTTGGATTATGTAATGCACCTGCAACATTCCAAAGAGCAGTACTAGGAATTTTTTTCTGATCTAATCCATGATTGTGTAGAGGTTTATATGGATGAATTTATAGTTTATGGTGACTCGTTTGAAGAAGCATTAGCAAATTTGGAAAAAGTCCTTGTAAGATGTAAAGAAACAAACCTTTCATTAAGCCATGAAAAATGCTTTATGATGTTTGCTGAAGGTATTATTTTGGGACATCACATTTCAAGGGATGGGATTAAAGTTGATAGATCAAAAGTTGAAGTCATCTCCAAATTGTCAAAGAGATGTTAGAAGTTTTCTAGGATTTACTAGATACTATAGAATATTTACAGAAAACTTCACTAAAATAGCATCTCCACTCTTCAAACTGCTTACAAAAGACTGTGAATTCAAATGGGATCCTTATTGTCAATCGGCATTTGAAACTTTGAAGACAATAATATCTTAAGCGCCTATCTTGAGAGGACCAAACTGGAAGCTCCCTTTCCATATTTCTACAGATGATTCAGATACAGCTTTAGGAGCTGTGTTGGGTCAAAAATATTTAGTCCCTTATGCCATTTACTATACCAGTAAAAATTTGACTCCCACTGAGTTGAATTATACTGTGATTGAAAAAGAGTTCTTAGTTGTTGTTCATGCAATCAATAAGTTCGGACATTATATAACAGGCTATGAAACTTTTATTCATACTTATCATTCTGCGATTAGATATCTAATGAACAAACCTGTTACTAATGGCATAGTTACAAGGTGGCTCCTACTTTTACAGGAATTCAATATTACTATGTTGGATAGACTAGGAAAACAAAATACAGTAGTTGATTTCTTGTCTAGGATTCAGAATACTAAAGAAGATTCTCCTGTAGAGGATATGTTTCCTGATGAATATTTATTTGCAATAACTACTAAGACCCCTTGGTATGCAGATATTGCTAATTATTTGGTTACAGGGAAACTACCTCCACATTTATTTCTTAGTGAAAGAAGAAAGATTATTCAAGAGAGTTCAAAATATTCATGGATTTCTAATGAGTTGTCTAAAATAGGGCCAGATCTTGTGATCATAATATGTGTCAGGGAAAATGCCCGATATTCTTAAGGCATGTCATGATGAACCATGCAGCAGACACTTTGCTGACAAAAGGATAGCCTATAAAATCCTCTCTTTAGGATATTTTTGGCCATCCCTCTTCAAAGATGCAAAACAATATGTCAAAAGGTGTGACAGCTGCCAAAGAGTAGGGAAACCTACCCTTTCAAATGAAATGCCATTGCAACCACAGGTACTCATCGAACCCTTTGAAAAATGGGCCTTAGATTTCATTGGACCTATTAATCCACCATATAAACAAAAGAAGTATATATTGGTATGTACTGATTATGTCACTAAATGGGTAGAAGCCAAAGCGTTAGTTTCTGCTACTGAAAATTCAGTTGTTATTTTTCTTTATGAGGATATTTTTACTCGCTTTGGTGTTCCAAGAGAAATTGTGACAGATCAGGGAAGTCAATTCACATCCAACCTAGTGGAGAAGCTGATGGAAGAATACAAAATCAAGCACAGAAGATCTACTCCTTACCATCCGCAAGTAAATGGTCAAGTGGAGTCTACAAACAAAGTTCTCGAAAGCATCATCACCAAAAATATTCATCTACACAGAAGAGATTGGGCAGAAAGGCTTCCTGAAGCCTTGTGGGCCTACAAAACTACATGGAGAAATACAACAAGACATTTTCCCTATGAACTTGTTTATGGGAAAGAAGTCCTGCTCCCCATTGAGTTCCAATTCAAAACCTTCAAGATGGCAGTTCAGTTGGGGTTGGATCTATCAGAAGCCTAAAAGAATAGAATGGAGTAGTTGAATGAGCTAGATGAGATCAGACAAGAGGAAATCCTAAGAACTGATCTAGTTCAATATCAAAGAGCTAAGTGGCATGACAAATACATCAAAGAGAAAAAGTTTCAAGACGGAGATTGGGCATTGCTATTTGATTCCAAGTTTAAAGACTTCAAAGGTAAATTTCAGACTCATTGGCTTGGGCCATATGAGATTGATAAAGTCTTTAGCAAATGGAGCGGTAAGAATCAAAACCATTGATGAACATCAAAATCCTCTTATTGTGAATGGTCACCGATTAAAGATCTATCATAAGCCACTCTCAAAAGAGGAATTTGTCAAAATCTTTCAAGATAGTTCTACAATAAGGCTGGTGAAGAAGAATCCTTCTTCTCCACCAGCCTAGCCTTTTCTTTTATGTTCTAATATATATATATATATATAAGCCTGAAAACCAATCACTGATTGGTAGTCTTATACAGAAGATATAGGGCGAAAATCAGGAACTCCTGATGCCCTATATTTTCCAAAAAAAAAAATCCCTCTCTTTCTCATTGTCATTCCACTCCACTTCATTTGCATTCCACTCCACTTCATTTCATTCCACTCCATTTCATTCATCTCATTTCATTCCACCAATAAAAAATTTTATGACCATTTTCATTTATTCAGTCATCATTCATCCATCTCATTCAGTCATAAGATGGTTGAGTCACTTTCCGCAGCTGCATCCAGTTTCCGCAGCTGCAAACTGATTTCGTAGCTAGTTGTGCTTTCGCAACTAGCACCCTGTCATTCAACATTGGCAGTTAGATGATAGGCAAAAATAATAAAAATCAAATGCATGTATGACCGAGGACGTATTATGAAGACATGGGGCACCTAAAGGCATCAACAAGGGGCAGTTGATCAAATGTTAATGGACAACAAGTGGCAAAAATTCCAAGGTATGAGTAGAAATTTATTTCAAATGGCATTTAAAGCACATTTTTTCATAGTTATTAAATCACAAGCTCCACTATATGCAATGATTGGCGTGATAGCCTCCATAACCATTCCACGACATTCTTCCAAAAACCATGCATTTATTTTTCCAATGGCCACATGATTAATCCTTGAATTTAACTCGTGTTTGGATGCATTTTCACACTCCACCTGTAATTATGGACGTTGCTGATTTGATTACGGCTCTCCTCCACCACATAAATTCCACAACCATTTCATGAATGTGTTTATCTCTACTCCACAGTCATCCATTTTAAAAATTTTGTTGTCACTCCCCTATTATTTTATTGAAGCCACGACTACATTACCACCTCGTTCACATAAGTCTCCACTCCATTCCGTGAATTCACTTCCGCTGCCTGTCCTTTGTTTTCCGCTTACAGTCACTGGTTTTCTCCATAAACCCTATTCACTCCCGCTAATCCAGCCGTCTCACCTCCGCTAAACCCTTCATACGTAGACGAATTTTAAAGAACAGAAAGAAAGATTGGGTCTGTTGTTGAGGGCAGAACCGGAAGGGCCCAAGTTTATGGAGGGATACCCGCAAGTAAAGAACATATTGAAAAAGGCACGATGGCTTCGGTTTATTCAAAAGTTCAGAGGTTATAATAAGGAGATTACAAAAGCTTTTGTGAGGTATTTTAATGGTCTGGAGGTGGAAATTGGGGACCTCAAGTTTACAATTACCGAGGCATCTATAGCAGCCGCTACAAAACTCCCTTAGGAGGGAGAACACTGGTTCAAGAATAAGAGCTTTAACGAGAAGGCTTGGAGGGTTACTCTACGCAATCCAGGTGTGGATGTAACTATATTTAAATGAGGAATTCATATCTATGCTTTAGAAGAGAAGTGGGCCAATTTACTGTTGATTATTCAAAAGTTCATTATGTGTGAAGGCCATTTTGGAGCAATGTATATGTATCATACTTGACTGTTGATGAACGTTTTAGAGAATCAAACCCTAAATCTGCCTTACTTTCTATTACTGAGCTTGAAAAATATGTGCACAACCATCCAAAAGAATATAGAGGACATGGAACCCCACTTGTATCATCACGGGCTGGTGAAAATTTTAATTGAAGACCAGTTGAAGAAAAAGAGGGATACCTGGGAACGGTTTTTGGTGAGAAACTATTTTCAAGATCCACCTGAAATTCCTGAGAGCAGTACAACAAGAAAGAGTAGGAAAAAGGAAACTAGTGTGAGAATTCAAGACCCTCCTATTAGCAGAACCAAAGAAGTTAATCAAGAAGAGGAGATGGAAAGAACCAAGGATAAAAAGCAAAGAAAATTGAAAGGGAAAAGAAACATAGAGGATGTCTACCAACCACCAGAACCTTCCTTAGAAGAGGACCACCAAACACTTTCTAAAAGGCTAACTCACCTTCAAGGACAATTAGTTGCAGCCAGGAAGAAAGAAAAAGAAAAACAGAGTATTGAGGAAGAGGGCACTAGCCCGCAACATTGAAGAAGAAGCACCAGGCTTAGAGGAAAGTAGAGGAAAGCACAAACAAAAGGACCCCATTTTATTGACTTGGGAGGAGGAACACCGGAACAACCTCCAGCTGGCTGTATCCCACCTCATTCTCAGCGAAACATTGAAACTAATCCTCCAGATGTTGACATAAGTCCCTCTCAGCCAGACTTTGAAATCAGTCCTCCTCAACAAAACTTTGGGGTCAACCCAAGGAAAACTTCACCTGAGATAGACCAGAATTAGCAAGAGATGTACAATTATATAGAATCCTTGGAAAAGAGAGCCACAGGTCCAAGAAATTCATCCATCCAGCCTCATCTAGCACAGGACACTCAAATCCAATCATTGAAACAAGAAATTTTTGAGTTAGAGGTCCTAAATAGACACATTAAACATGAAAATGAAGCATTAAAGGAGCAAAGCAGACTGGATAAGATCATTCATGACAATACCATGCTACATCTCGGGCTATGGCAGAAAAAGAATAGGAAATTGATGAAAAAGTGTAGGAAGATAAGTAGAGCATTGATCAATCTCAAATTCAGATGCTTGATGAGGAAGCCCGAGATGTTAGCAGCACCAAGAAAGAGAAGAAGAGGGCTGGATGTACTGGAAGAAGTCTCAGAGCATATGATTTAAAGGGGGGATAGTCAAAATTTTGGTTGCATGGGGACATGCAACACCTTCATAGTGGGGGTATGTTGAGCCCCAAACTTGCATCTTTCCTACACATTTTTCTAGATTTTTTCCATTCACCTGGACCTCCCAAGCTATCAACATCATTGCATATTAGTCATAAAAGAGCATTTAAAGTGGTTTATTGACTATGTTTTTGTCTTGTTGTTTGAACTAGATTTTTTCTTATGAGCTGTGGAATCTTGTCACTTTCCACAGTTGGTCCAACTTTCTGTAGCCGTTTTTGTTAAACTACAGGTTGCAGGTGTCACGAGGTAAAGCAAGCCACATGGGCAAGTTGGAAATGACCTGGACATGGGTCAGGTCCCATTGGTCCAGCTGGATTCATCAAAGAAGGCCATGGTCAACGGTGGTCAAGCGGTGGTCAAACAGGAGAGTCCTACGGCAACAGAACTCCATTTTCAAACACGTAAAGTTTTTTGTGACCGTTTCTAGATCTTTGGAGGCACGCTAACACCTATAGGCTGACCATGACATGGATCCAACAGCTGCTTTCAATAAGATAGCGTAATCTCGACAACCATGATGCTAAATCCATGGACGTTGTTTTTCACGTGTCCTCTGTTCACATAGTTTTCCAGGAAAAATAGTTATGTAACCTTTGTTATAAATAACGCGTTCCTATACGCATGATAGCTAGCCTTTTGAATGTGATTTTTGCTCTTAAGAACTCACTTTGCCGTGACATTAGTTTATTGTTGTAACTGTGTTTTGAGATATATATAAGGAGACTCTGTTCTACATGCTTGCGTAAACATGATTTTAGATTGATAGCCTGTTGGCCGAGGTTGTGCAGAGGTCCCCTGCACACTAAGGTTTCATTTCCATTGTTGTTGTATAGTCTTTATGCATCGTTTCTTTATTCTCACTGCATATGTTATATAGTTATTCATTTTGTGTATATATTTCTAACATTTCACTGTTGTTCATGATTTTACAAGCTTTGTATAACGCTGATTAGTATGTGCATGTTTCAGGATAGAGTAGGCAGCCCGGGCATCTGCATATAATTTTCATAATGACTAATGACATGGGATTAATTCTCTGTTGACATTGTTTTTCCTAGTTTTTAATTCTAGTTTTGTTTTGTTGATTTCAGTATCATTTCCTTGCTTTATTAGTTAACTCAGATATTAAATTTCTCATATCATTGACGGTTACCTCCGAAAGCCATAGCTGGACTACTGGCGAGGGATCGAATTATGAATGTGTAATTTGATTTTAGTTTACTTTTCTGCAATTAGATATTAAATTGCTCATATCATTGATGGTTACCTCCGAAAGCCATAGCTGGAATACTGGCGAGGGATCGAATTATGAATGTGTAATTTGATTTTAGTTTTACTTTTCTGCAAATTAGATATCATATTTTTCATGACAATGATGATTACCTTCGAAAGTCATAGCTGGACTACTGGAGAGGGATTGAATTATGGATGTATAATTTGATTTTAGTTTTTTCCTTGCAAATTTTAATTTCTTTAAGTGCAGTAACTTAAATCATTTTTTTGTTTTATTTATTAGATAGCAGCAGAGACAATAGTTTCATGTTCAGTAGTTCATTATTTACTTGTTTTAAATAGCAGCATCTTTTCATTCTTGATTCAAGTATTCCTTTCATCACTAGTGTATTCTAAAATCTTCTGAAGTGTTAAGTTTTGGAAACCCTTATAGAGGACATAAATGCCTTAAAAACCTATAACCATACTTGCCTTATAGAAACTTAGGAATAGGAATTCCATAAATAAAGATAAAAAAACCCCAAACAACATAAAAATTAAAAACGACAAAAGTAAGAAATAGGTTATCTTGCACATATAGTGCGCCACACTTCGTCAGCTTACGAATCCCGGATTAATAGTTAATGTAGCAATTTAGGACACACTAAATTGACCAAACAAAAACAATGAGGAATCCCTCTCATCCTGTTGTTCACAATAGGTTTCCCACGAGTCCTTGACATGTGGGGACTCTTTGAGGAGTGCAAAATAATGTTTTCCTGATTGGAAAATTCATGAACTAAAAAAATATCCTTCCAATATATTTAACCATCTATTTACAATGTCTACATATATCTATCCTTCAAATATGGGAAAGTCAAAGTTAAATTGTACCTTAAAAGGAGTGGCCCCTCCAGAGTGACTGTTGGATGAAGATGCAACACCTATGGGTAGTCGACGAAGGACCTGGGAAAATTTATCCATCATCACATTCCTTTGTCGCTCGAGGGCTTCCTCGAGCAATATTTTGGAAGGATCTCCTGCCCCCTTGTCTTTCTTTTCCTCCGTCATGGGAGGTCGTCATGGTTTGCAAGACTGGTCTTGCAAAGGTTAAACCATTTCGAGCCCTAACTCCTTATACCCTGACCTCATTGGGGACATGCAAAGAAAAACATAGAAATAACAGGCTGCTCTAATACCATTGATCCATAATTATGTAGGAATGCAACAAAATACATATATACACATAAACATAGAGATGCAATAGAAATAAAATATCACTTCATTAATATCAAACAACTTAAATATGCTTACATATAGAAATGGAAGTAAACTAACTTGGGTGATGGTAGCTTATCTCTTAGAAGAGATGTGGCAGCTACATGCCTTTGAGCTGTATTACAGTGAGGCTTCAAAGGCCAATTTAATATTGAGAAACAATGGAAAACCATAAACATCCAAAAACCTAACCCTAGGAGATGAAGCGCAAAAACTATGGGCCCTGTTTGGGTAAATTGGTACATCAACTTCCCCGGGTCATAACTTTGGCATAAGATCTCTGTTTGGCTATCATAATACCTCATTTTGAGGATATCAAAGAAGATCTCAAAATAAAATATGTAAAACACTGCTAGAGTTTTTCAATCTCTCCGTTTTCCCTAAAAACGTCTTTTAGTCCCTGAAAACGGATTCGGAAGTTTAGGACTCGAAAAACTGCCAAAAATAGTAAGGTGTGCTACAATTAAGGAAATTGAAAAAGAAACAACGGTGGTGATCCAATTTGAATAGGTGGGTGGCCACCAAATACACCTGGATCAGTCCTCCCCCCTTATAAAGAAATGGT
This sequence comes from Pinus taeda, assembly GCA_000404065.3. NCBI lineage: Eukaryota > Viridiplantae > Streptophyta > Pinopsida > Pinales > Pinaceae > Pinus > Pinus taeda. The sequence goes on along the minus strand of APFE031646012.1, from coordinate 13,773 downwards.
CCCCATTGCGTTGAGTGCCTCCATGAGATTGGGAATCTTCTATTGAACTTGGTCCCTGGTGAGCCACTTTCCTTGGTGCAGGAGTTGGTCAGCTTTAACAACTTGGTACAATTGGATCTTCTGTTGGCAAGCGTTCTTGATTTGTGTGTCCATGATCTGATCAGTTGTGGCCTATTCCATGCAGTTTAGGTTTAATTCTGGTGGTGTGAATTGTTTTGCAGCGTTTGATGCGTCCAGCAATGGTGGAAAGTATGGTTGAAGGCAGTCCACATTGAACACTTAGTGCAGGCCAAGGCATGGTGGAATCCTGAGCTCAAAAGAATTGTCTCCTACAACCTTAGTGATGGTACAAGGCCCATATCGAAGCAGGTGAAGCTTGTGGTGGGGCCAACGAGGCGCTCCTTCTGCAAATGTAACCAAACTTTGACGCCCAGCTTAAACTTGTGTGGCACCCAATGTTGATCATGACGTTGCTCGTACTTAGTATTGGCCTTGTGCTGGTGGATGTTTTGAATGCACTCAATGAAGTTGTTAGCCCTGTCAGCTTCAAACTAGACATGAGCCAAATCTGCTTGAGTAGCTACAAATGGTATGGACACATCAATGGGACATAGTTGCTATAATCCCAATGCATCCTGAAAGGAGTTGTGGTGGCTAGTTGAGCTATGGAGAGCTTTGTTGTAGCTATTCAGGATATAGGGGAGGATTTCATCCCATGTGCATGGATGCTTCGAGTTTTACATATGTAGAATGTGTATGATCATCCTGTTGACGACCTTTGTTTGGCCATCAGTTTGGGGGTGGAAAGTTGTGGACTTAGTGATCTTGGAATCCAACATCGACCAGAGAATTGACCAAAATGTACTTAGGAACCTGTTGTCCCAATATGAGATAATGGATTATGGGATCCCAAAATGTACCCATACTCGTTCAAGAAAGATCTTAATAGTGGCTTCTGTTGTGATACTCTTCTTATAGGCCTCCAGAATGACCATCTTAAACAATCTGTCGATGACCATGAAAACACAATCATTTCCATGCTTAGTAAAAGGGAGGACTGACATGTAATCCATGGAGATGGATTCCAAAGGTCGACTAGGAGTAGGAAGAGGAGTATATAGGCCTTTCTTCTTGATGATCGGTTTGGAAATGGCATAGGTAGTGAAGGATCTGATGTACTTCCCAACATCTTGTTGAAGGTTCAACCAATAAAAATACTTCTGTGGCGTTGCCACTATTTTCTCTACCCTAAAATGTCCAGCAACCTGACTGTAGTGTGCCTCCAAATAATCTTGGCATGCTCACTTGAAGGAACACAAAGTTGTCCCAGGCGGCATAACAGTGCATCTTGGAGGTGAAAATTTGGAACTTGCTTGCTTTCCAAGAGCATCTGGTATGTGTTTCTGAATTTGGGATCGCCCTTGTAAATATGTGGCCACTCCATAGTCTCGTGCCCACAAGAGTCGAGCACAGTGGTCAGCACCATGACCGGTGGTCGGTTGAGGTAGTCTACAACATTGTTGGAATTTCCCTTATTGTAAATGTTTAAATGGAAATGCTATAGGTATGTGGACCATTTATCATGATGGGTGTTTTGCAACTTCCCTTGTGTTTGCATGAACTATAGGGTCAGTGGTTTGTGCGTTGATTGTTTCTTTCCCCAAAATGTAATGATTCCATTATCGAGAGACCTACACAATGGAATACATCTCTTTGTCATAGGTGGGATACTTTGAGGTTGTGTCTCAAAGTGTCTCATTATGATATGCCATTGGATGCCCCTATTGAATAAGAACTGCACCAATATCATAGTCGGAGGCATCTGTCTCGATCTTAAATGGTCATTGTAGGTTTGACAAGGTGAGCATTGGTGCATAGAAGAGGATATGCTTCAACTCAGAAAACACCTTCTATTTGGATTTAGACCAAAACAAATTTCCTTTCACTCCTCCCTTGGTGACTTGACTCAAAGGCCAAGTGATATGAGAGAATTCCAACATGAACCTACGGTTGAAGTTGGTATGACCTAGAAAGTTGTGGAGATCTGTTAAAGTGGTTTGGGCTGGCCAATCCTAAATAAGTTGTATCTTGGTTGGGTCCACATGCACACCCTGCTCATTAGTGATGTACCCAGATATTGAACCTGGGTCATACCAAAAGTGCATTTCTCCAAATTGGCACACAGCTTGTGTTGCCACGGGGTTTGGAGGACATATTGAATATGATGTAGTTATTCTTCCAAAATCTTGCTCAAGATCATAATGTCATACAAATACACCACAACGAATGATTTGGTGAAGGGTCACAAGATGTTGTGCATCAACCTCATGAAGGTTACGGGGGCACTCGTCAACCTGAAAGGTATGACTAGCCATTCGAAAAGGCCCTCCTTGGATTTGAAGGTAGTCTTACACACATCGAATGGTTTGATCGGTACCTAGTGATAACTGGACTACAAGTCAATATTGCTGAAATATTTGACCCCCTTGAGCTGGTCCAGAAGGTCATCAATCTGTGGGATTGGATACCTACTCCAAACAATGATCTTGTTCAACGCCCAATAATTAATACAGAGACTCTAGGTCTCGTCCTTTTTCTACACCAGCATGATCAAGCTCCCACAAGGTGATGAACTTGGCATGATTGTCCCTTTCTACAACAACTCCTAAATCTGCATCTTGATTTCATCATTCTCCATAATAAAACAGTGATAGATCAGTCCATTGGGCAACGATGCGCCTGGGGTCAGATCGATGGATTTCTTGACCTGACATTGTAGAGGTACCCCTGTGGGTGAGGTGAAGATGTCCTATACTCCTCTACAACCTTGTCCATCTGTTGTTGTCATGTGGAGGAGCCCTTTCTAGAGGCCATGGCAACAATATTCTTCTTTCCCTGAGGACGAATCATAAGGAAAACAAATTTCCTAGTATGGGAAATGATCTTACTACATTTCTTCACAGTGATCATAGAAACAACGATAGATGGTGCTACCTCTGGTATCTTATACAACATATTTCCCAAAGTAATTATAACAATGCGAGGTCTAGAATCATAAACAACATGTCGCTTCCATAAATATGGTTGGCCTAATAAACATCCAAAACTTCAATAGGAGAAACATCACATAATACCTCATTTCTGAAGGGCTTGATGTTGTAGTGAAGGTGGCATTGTTGGCTGACGCGAAGATGTATCCCTTGGTGAAGCCACATGATGGTGTACGGATGCGAGTGTGGTGTGGTCGGTAGGACCAAACTCTTCACTACCTTTGTTGAAATTAGGTTCATTTGACTCTTGCTGTCAACAATGAACTACAACCGAGAACCATTCACCCACATCTGTGACTGGAGGAGTCACTACCCCCTCCTCTAGATCTTTGGGCCCATCCTTCTGGATCTTGGTGGTCTCAACAGTGGCACTAGGTTCCGCATCGATAATATTCTTCCATTTTTCATTCCCCTTGTTAGTTTCTAACCCAAAGTCGAAACATGCATATGATTTGGAAGCCTTCAGCTCGGCCACCAATGACTGCTTGGTTCAACACTCACTTGTGTTGTGAGTGGGGCTATTATGGAACTCACACCATTTCCCTACGTCCCTATTTGTGGTGTTTTTCTTTACTTGCGGCTTCAGAATGTTGTCCTAGGTCACTCCGCCTTGGCTTTACCTTTGTTTTGTGGCTTCAGGGCGCCTTCCCTTGCTTCAAATTCATAGATCCAAATTATGGCTTATTTTTTTTTATATTTCTGCTTGATCTTGACAGCGTAGCGATAGGTGATGCCAAGCGAGGAGATGTCCAAGAACTCCATCTTGTCCTGAATGTACTTGTGTAGACAACCACGATACTTGAGTACCAATTTCCACTCAAAATGCTTAATACCCAGCTTCGTGCAAAGGGTGTGGAAAACATTTGCGAACTCCAACAAAGCTTGGTCCCTTCCCTGCTGCAGCATGGTCCACTTTATGGATTTATATTCATAGCTCCCGATAGGGTAATATTGTTCCTTGATGGCATCTCAAAAATAATTCCATGTGGTTGCAGTTGAAAATAGTGAGGATTCCCTCTCGTCCTTTTGTCCTTTTGTTCATAGTAGGTTTCCCACCAGTCCTTGACATGTGGGGTGGCTTTGAGGAGTGCAAAAGTAATCTTTTCTCGATTGGAAATGTAATGAACTAAAAAATATCCTCTCAACAGATTTAACCATCTATCTACATCGTCTGCATCTATATGTCCTTCAAATATGGGAATGTCTAAGTTAAATTGTACCTTAAAATGAGTGGTGCCTCGAGGGTGGCTGTTGGATGAAGATGGGTCGCCTGTGGGTAGCTGCCGAAGGATCTAGGAAAAGTTATCCATCATCATGTTCATTTTTTGCTCTAGGGCTTCCTTGAGCAATATTTTGAAAGGATCTCCTACCCCCTTGTCTTACTTTTCTTCCACCACAGGGGGCCATCAAGTTTTGTGAGGCCGATCTTGAAAAGGTTCAACCAGTTCGAGCCCTAATTCCTTGTACCTTGACCTCATTGCGTACATGCAAAGAAAAACAAAGAAAGAACACACTGCTTTGATACCGTTGATCCAAACTTATGCAAGAATGCAACAAAATATAGATATACACATAAACACAGAGATGCAACATAAATGAAACTTCATTTCATTAATATCAAAGAGCTGAAATATGCTTAGATACAAAAATGGAAATAAACTTGCTTGGGTGATGGTAACTTATCTTTGAGAAGAGATGTGGTATCTACATGCCTCTAAACTGTGTTAAAATGAGGCTCAAAGGCCTATTTATTATTGAGAAACAATGGAAAACCCTAAACATCCAAAACCTAACCCTAGGAGATGAAGTGCAAAAAATGTGTTCCCTGTTTGGGTAAATTTGTACATCAACTTCTCGGGGTCATAAATTTGGCATATGATCTCCGTTTAGTTATCATAATACCTCATTTTGAAGATCTCAATCAAAGAGAAGGCAAAAAACCAAAAAGTATTATTGTTGGGGACTTTTCGAGTCTCTCCATTTTCCCTAAAAACATCTTTTAGTCCCTCAAAGCAACTATGGAAGTTTATGACCCGAAAGAATGCCAAAAAAAAGTAAGTAATGCTACAGTTAGGAAACTAAAAATAAACCATGGTGGGGGTCCAAGTGGAATACGCACATGGCCACCAATATCCACCTAGATCATACTGCCAACATCTATACAAATATGTTATGAGAGTTCAAACAATTGTATCTAGAATGGTTACTTCCCAAAATTCAGATCAATAACTCAGAACTATTGCAACGTCCTTCCACATACAACACTATTAGGAGAAAAAAAGGGGTATCTGATGACTAAATGATAACTATTAGACAATTTAGGGACAATTTAGGGGCAATTTAGATATTGTAGATATGCTATGAAAATCCTCCAATGAAAGGTGGGGTGGGATTGAACTTTTGTTTTAGGATTCATTGAACATTTGACCAATGAGATATACATTAGTTTGAAAACCTTTCAATGGTAAGTGCCTTGGAACTCAGGATCATGTTGGTTGGGCGCACAATTATTATACTACATGTTACACTAAAATTTGTCACCGTGACTATCTGCAGTTAGTATGGCTCCATCAACAGTCATACTATCTTGCTTGTCAAGCCTTATACCTCTGCTCTCCATGTCAAACTTCAAGAAAGAGAGAAAGTCATCAAAAATCATGTTTATCTCTGGGTATGCAGGTTCTCTCTACCTTGCCTGCGTGTACGCATCCCAAGCTCATTGTACTTACGTACTTGTACACTCTGTAAGTCAAGGGATGGGTGCGTACTCCTGTAAAGGTCAAAAGGCGCGAGTTTCATCTTAAAAAAGTTACTTGTGGTCACTTCTAGAGCATTCTAGAAGATTGTTTGACGTGTATTGAGCGCCTCCAGATGGTTCATGCATCCCTATGATAGAGGAACTTATCCCATCAAGAGAGGAACTACCCCATCCAAAAGAGAGAGTATCCCATTGATGTTGGACCTGAATAACTTCCTCTAGAACACTATAAATACAGGCATTGGGCCAGAGGAGGGGAGGTTGAAAGCTGAACATTCCAAAGGGTAGATGCTGATGGAATTAGGACTTCCTTGTAGAAGCTTGTGAGGAGAGATTACCATCCTTTCTTGTTTCATTTGGAAGTGGGTGAGCTTGTCAAAGTAGAGGGAAACTCTTGTTGGACCCTGGGAGGAACTTGCACAACACCAAGGCTCAGGTTGTAATGGTTTCTTTTGTTTCCTATTAATACAAATAAGTCCATTCCTCTCAATGATTTGTTATTAATGAATTGTTGTACTCCTTGGTCTATGTGATGAATATGCTTTGTTTTATGATGAATATTCAGATGTTATGTAATCATTTGCTTTGTTAGTGTATGCAGGTCTGAAAGTGAAGGAGGAGATCATCTGGATCAGCAAGGCTGGACTGCTACAACAAGCGTTGGACCTAAGGTAAGATCGAAAACATTTGAATTCTCGTAGAATAATATGTGTTTAGAGAAGGATAGCTCTTGTTTGGTTTGTTTGTCACTAGAGAGTCTTAGACTCCTAGGGAGGTTAGATTTGTCCGCAAATATAACTCTTTCCGCATGACACCATCAATAAGAGAAAACATCTATGCCCCAGATATTGTTTGCAAATATGGTCCATAGATGGCATAGGGTAGTTGTATTTATCTGAGGCGTGGTTTACATTTCAAAAATCGACACACAAGTGAATTTCCCCATACTTCTTACGTATAGGAAGAAGGTTGGAGACCCATGTGGAATGGAAACATTTGTATATGATCCATGCATCCAACAACTTAGTAAGCTCTTTCTATATGAGGGGTTCAAGTGACAGATGTACTTTCCTCAACTTCTGTTGATATGGATTGACTCCTTCTTTGATTGGGATGATATGTTGGATGATCCACATGTCATGAGTTTTCAGATCATCATACGTCCACGTGAACACATCTTGGTACCGTTTGAACAAGCGGATAGAGGCTTTCCGCTCTTGCTGTTTACAACATGTAACAAGATTGTCAAACTTTAGATCTTTTTCTATTCCTAGTTTTACCAGTTCATGCCTCATCGTGGAACTGTGGGTCTTGCTATTCCTTGACCCCTGAAAACGTTCTTGCAAGTCATAAAGATTTTCCAGTGTTTCCACACCTTTTGTGGTAAGGTGGCCTTTCCTGTTACTAGCTTCTGCTTGCAGAGAGTGCTCATGCTCGTCGTCATCTATCACTACATCTTTGAAGACATCAACGTTGGCCATGAAATGAAGTATCTGTTTATCATCATTAAACACACGTAACTTAGTTATGTTGTCTGGGATAGATTGTTTGTACAAAATTTCAAAAGTAAATATATCCCTAATCGGTGACATTCTCGAAACTACATTTGCTAGTGCATTGAAAGTTGCATTACGCGTACGTGATACAACAATGATATTAAATTCTTGGAAGTTTGAGATTAGTTGCCATACCTCTTGTTGGTAACTTTTAAGATGCAGTGATAAATAGTGAATGATGTTACGTACCTGCCGCACCACTATCTTTGAATCACCTACCACTTTGAGTGTGACCATGTAGAGGCTTATGGCTTTCTGTAAGCCTAACACGAGTGCTTCATACTCAACAGCGTTGTTCGTGCAATCAAACTCCAAATGACTTGAAACCATATGCTTCCTATTATAAGGGTCGATCAAAACACATCCATCTCCTGAGCCATCTTGTGCCTTTGATTCGTCAAAGTACATGGTCCAGAACTCATCTATACACGGATCGCTTGACGTGCTATTACTAATTGTACTATTATTGTTGCTACTACTGCTACTATTAGTACAATGTGTTGTACAAGTTTCATTACCATTAGTTGGGAAAGGAAGGATTCCCAACTGCGCATCTAGTGGGGTTGGAGCTAGCCGTGTAGAATAACACCCCAATGTTGTCTCACAGAGGCAGTTGTCGAACATGAGTTTCGCGAAGGCCAATGGTTCATTCTTTCCATTGAGGGGAGTGACATTATGTTTCATGTACCTCTCGGATAACACCCGGATTTGGTTGCATTTTCCCTTGTACGGAAGCCACATGTGAGACCAATCTGTAGCAAATTATCCATCTAGCTTGCTGGACCAATCTCTGCTGAGTAATAGACAATATGCTTCCAGTATGTCCATAACAAGTATGTTAATGCATTCGTGGACTCGACTATTGTGAGATAGTCAGATGATCACATCTCGCAGTTCACTATTGGCTGGTACTAATGTTCGATCAAGTTGGATGATTCACGCGGATGTCTCGCTCCATTGTGCATTAATCTTCCTAGCGATGGATAGTGTCATGATGTTGGCTATCACGCTATAATCAACCAAGAAGTTGTGAACATTGTAGTTAAAACGTTCAAATTAAAGTAGGAATGGGGGGCAACCTGAGTTTTCTTCTTCCATCTAGAGTGTATTGAGCATAGTGGAAAGTGATTTGGGAGGTGTGCTTGCTCCCTTACTGGTAGAGCCTATGTTGTCTATTGTTGTCCGTCCCAATGCACGTAGCAGGATATCTCACTGAATCGGGACCTTGGCTAACTCAAACAAACTGATGTTCACTTGATTTTTCTTTATGTCATCAACAATATTATAGTCCAAAGGTGGTAGACTCACTGAGGTGTCCAGGGTGGAACATATGTTCGTGTTGTCCGACGGAGTTTTTTGCAACTCGCTGCTCATGGATGTAATCTTATTGGCTGCTGTTATCCTAGACTTTCTTTGTGTTTTCTTCTTTGGGGTGGCATTTGCATCGAACTTCTTCATCAGTAGTCTCACCTTCTCTTGCATTTCCCCAAGTATAGGGGGAGCCCCTTTACTCCTAAGATTGTAATGATCATTTTTCTTTTGGGGCTACTTCTCGGTGTTCATCTTCGACATTACTTGTGAGCACTGATATGCATTCACCACATGCCCAAAACTTGATGTTTCATCAGGTGCAATCTCTTTGTCATCGTCATTGTCTTTTGGCTACTCCTGCATATTTCTTTCCACATCGAGTGTATGACTACAGGCAAAGCTAACAACTCACTTCCAATTCGAAGAAGAGTTCTCAGGGTGATGTTCTTCGTGGAAGGAACATAGCTTAGGATATGTGCACTGTTCGAGTTGGAACATAGGCTTATGCACGGTTTTTGAAGTGAACCATTTGCTGCTTGATGAGCCACTCGATCAGATGCTTTCCTGTCTCTATTTTGGTGGATGGATACTTGCAAATGTGTCAATTTTCCATTATTTGAGCTCAGACACTTCCGTCATCAAGTTCTTGACAAGGCGAGTGAGGGTCTCAATATTGGTTTCTTCCTTGTCTCTACCCTTACTTTCCATTTCTTGGGGCTTCTTGATCACATCCTTGGAGTCCTTCGTTGATTTGTCATCCTTTATGACTCCGATTGTGCGTAGGTATTTCTCAACAAAATATCCTCTTCGCAACTTTCCAAGAGTGTTGGTTTCGCAGCTCACTTGACGAACTGCACAATGATGGTTGGCAATGCGGATGTGTAGTAGTCAATGGTGATGGAGTCACGAGGTTTAGTGTCCGCTGCAAACTTGTTCAATATGCATGTAAACCTATTATTGAAATCTTTCACTTTCTCTTTTCCCTCCATCTTGAGGCTTCCCAACTCTTTGAGTAACATGGCTGGGGTCTTGTCATCAGCAAACTTCTCAAGGAACATGCGTTTAAATGCACCCTAGTTCTGTATAGAGTTCATTGGAAGGTTGTTATACCATCAAGTTACATGACCATCCAATTTACATGGAAACAATCTACATGTTACGTTTTCATATCGTACCTCAAGAGTCTGCAGCTGTAGGTAGAAGTTTTCTAAGTGGTCTTCCACCTTCACCATACTGTCAGGGTTGAACTTAACGTTCATTCTCTCCGCTCGCTTCGACATTTTGTGGAAAAAAGTTGGGAGAGACAATGGTTCCTAAGTCATCCATTCAAGATTTGGGTTAGCCATCTCTTCTTCTTCTTTGTCCTCTTCCTCTCTTTCAGAGTTTGATGGTTTCGGCTCTGAGTCTATCGGTTCGTCTCCACCTCCAACTCCTTCGCTACCTTCCCCCCTACCTCTCGTACTGGAGTCTGATCCCAAGATCACAAGAGTTTCTTTTTTTCCTTGCCAAAAGACTGGATGTTCCTCTCCATATTCAATAGATTTTGCTAGACCTTCAAGTATGGCAAGGAGTGCTTCTTCCACTGATGATACAACAATTCCTGTGGGAGTGGCTTTCGACTTCCTTGATGCATATGTAAGATGTTGTATGCCCGAGATTAGTCTGACTGCTTTCACGAACTGGAAAGTGATGGGATGGATGGAGCGAAGTTGATGATACAAAATCTCGTGTTCAATCCTCGGAGGTGAGGAGTAACCAACTGCAAAGTTGCATGTAGGTGAGAGGGAGTGTGAGTCACTGCCTTGACCAGATGGTTGTTGAATGAGTGTGAGGGGATGTTCAACCATATACAAATAGTTTCCCTCCTTCTAGCGCTAGAAATATTGACTGTACTGGACTCGCCAACATTCAGGGAATCACCCCGGTATGAAGTCCTAACTATACCTCACATTGTTTGGTGTGGGAGTCCCATCAGGTATGATAGCCTTATTGCCATTATCTTAAGGATTTTCCTCAACTCTTGCTTGTCAGCAAAAGAGAGTGGTCTGCTTTGCCTTTGAGAAGTGAGGTTTGCGTTCTTGGTGAATGCTAGTTTACTTGTGTTAATGGTTCTTTCACTGTAAGGGGAGAGGGTGAAAGTGAGTCCCAAGTTGGTTGGGAAGAAGTCTCAACTTGGCTAGCAACACACAACACAACAGGACGTGAACAGCTTCCAGAGGAGCAGTCCACCTGGATGCAGCAGTCACAACACACAAGGTAAGATAACACGTACAACACTCAATGGATGAGTCCAAATGAGTGCAACAGTTGTTACAACAAGCTTTATGTGAAAGGTTTGTCTGATGTTGTGGGAGATAGCCACTATGGGCGAGACAAAGTTAATAGCTTATACATTACATTTCCATTAATAGATGATTTATTACAATAAGTGAAATAGTTCAAGTGTTCAACATAGGTTAAAGCAACATGCATTAAAAGTGTTCAAGATTAGTCTTACAACAGTTATAATACATGTGTGAAAATGTGCAGGCATGTTTGCAGGATTCTGAATTAAGTGAAAGTTCCAAGTCACATCATTACACCATACATCACTAACCCCATGAGCGGGGCGTTGGAGCCACTACTTACTCCTCAAAGAAAATATTACAGATCTCTTGGCTATGTGGGAGGAGCTGAGGTGAAAAGTCCTTTCATCTAGAAATGTGGGGGTAGTTATAGCCAAGGGTGAAACTGGCCCTTGTGGTTGTTCAACCACCCTCATGACTGTTTGACTTCCATGACTTTTTGACTTTTCATGACTCTTTGTACAACAAGTGGGTCTCTTGGACTTCCACGTTACTTACATTAGTTGACAACATAGCCCATAGTAGAGATGTGGGTGACACGACTCATGACATGACTCAACATGACAGCGCTGGTACATTCTTGTTGTTGCTGGAGTGCATGTCGAGCTACAGTGATGCTAGGTGATGGATTTCTTCATGGTGTAGCATAGCTTCACCTCTACATGGCAAAGTACGCAGAGTATTCGATGGTCTTTGGTTCACTTGATGATGCTTTGGCATGTTGTTCCTTGCTTGCATGTTGGAAGGCCTGATAGGTTCATATGCTCATAAAAGGTGCATGTTCATCCGTTCATCCATCGGTGAGTACTTCTTTCATGTTTGCTCATCCGTCCGTCCACAAACACATCTTTGCGTGATCATCCGTTCGTGAGCACATCTCTTCACATGCATCGTTCATTCGTCCGTTGGTGAACCTATCCTTCTGCGTGTGCTCCCTTTGTTCATCCCTTTCATTTTCATGTCATGTTTGTTAGTGTACCTGTGCCTACAGTCACTCATGACGAGACGACATCACATCCAAAAAACTCTTATTCTACCATGACACATGATCATTTCGAATGCACGTGACCGCGAGAGGTAGCAAGGTTGCAAGGCAGGATGATAGCTTAGAGCACTGCTGATGAAAACTTCACAAGAGTCACTGAGTAATGAAGATGGGCAATCCAAACTAACATTGATTGTATGTGTTAGAGTCGGTCTAGTTATCCCTCCATCAGAGATCAAAGCTCTTTTTTGCATTTCATGTTTTAGGTGTCCCACCAGTTTTCATCAGTTGCATTTCGTTAGGCATGCCATAACTTTGATGGAGTGGTTTGTGTCATTCATTCCCCTCGTGCATGGCACTCCTGGTTCAGGTTAATTCATAAAGCTTCACAAGTCATTTACAGTCATGTTTTAAATTTTTAGTTCTAGGTCTAGGGTTGAGTTAGTTTAGTCTTGGAAAGCCTTAGAAGACCAGCAGGCCAGAGGGATGTCTTTGATAGATCATCACTTCAATAGTTTTCATCATTGTGCAGTTGAATAAGAACTTCTCTTCAAAACTCTGTTTTGAAGATAAGTCGCCACCTCATTTTTGTAAAAATTGTCAAAATTTTCAGTTCTTCAATTGTTCAAGTGCAGCCTTGGTCTCCTTTGCCAAAGTATATCAGAGCTATCCCTGCAAAAATTATCAGAGAAAATCATTATTTCAACCAATTTTAAAGGGGAAACCAAAAAGGTCAGAGCCTATTAATTTTGAAAAAGTGTCAACAACCAAACATAAGAAAATGGGTTTTCATTAAGGAAAAATTAAAAAAGGAGGCTACATCAAGTCATTTCCCCTCATTTGCAACCCATTCCACATTTTGAGAGCCAAGAGCATCGTTCAAAGGCGATTTTGCAAGTTCGTGAGCAGTTTGGGTCAGTTCCAGGGCGCGTGACGCATTAGGATAGGCGCGCGGTGCATCAGACAACAATTTCCAGTGTATTTTAACATGCGCGCAATGCATCCAGAGCACGTGGCGCGTTGGGTGAGGCGCGTGGCGCATTCAAGTTCATGCTCAGACTTGCCTAAAAATCAATCAAAAAACCTCTCCTCACGTATCAATTCGCAGGTAGGCCTACACTCATAGCTTGTTCTTGGTTTTTGGATGGTTTATATAAAGAAATTATGATATATTTGTCATGAAAACCAAGTGTAAAAACCCTCCATGTCCTTCAAAGTTGTTGTAAGGATCTAAATACCAAGTTTGTTGTAGGGTTTTCAAAATACATGTTGTCAAGGTTTCGTATTTCCCTTGTTTCCCATTTCCTATATTCCCCAATATTTTTCCCAATAATTCCTCATCAAACCCTACACCTTCCTCTCTCAAAATCCTAAACCCTCCCTTCTACTACAACCATATAATCCCTACCTTATTTCAAAACCCTAAAAAATTTCAAAATTCCCGTGCCCTTTCCCTTCTCTTTACCATTTTCCCATTTTCCTAATGTTTTCATTTTCCCCATTTCCCTAATCTTTTCCCCTCCTAACAATTTTCTTGTACATTTATGTTCCCTTGGTCACAACATTTTGATAAAAAGACAAAAAAGTCAACAGTCAAATTTTGGCACACAGTTCTATATCAGCATACATAAATATTCCAGCTGTCTTGTTTCCAAAAGAACATGTCAGAGACCGAGTCTGAATATGAGCAAGAGTATGATAGTGACACTACACCGGAGGTCAATGTGCCTAATGTGCCTCAGAGATATCACAAAGGTGGCAAAAGTGG